>CAIGRE010119244.1:0-21162 GCA_903798275.1 Fraxinus angustifolia subsp. syriaca | reverse complement strand
TTTTATCAAAATCTTTGTTAAACAATCTCTTGTTTGGTTAAAAAAATTCCAAACTACTTCAAATAGTTTGATTTTAAAATATGTCAAGAACCATTCAAATTGAACTATGTTCACCTCTAAGTTTAACTTCGAAATTCCTTCTCATTGAGCTTTTGACTTTCACTGAACATTATAAAAAGGAGAGGTGGCTAGAGGGGTGAGGGGCTAAAGTTGCTTTTTTAATCAATCTAAGCCACTCAATATCGCGGATGACTTACAACTGAAAGTAAGTTCTCCGGATCGATATATCGTACGACGTAATGGAGATCTTGAACTAAATTCAGTGGTTCACAGAATTTGGGACCTAGTTTAGTTCGTCACATGAATTGAACGTGAGCGGACGATTCCTTGCCTCTCCCTTTTCGAGGAATGGCTGCAATTATAAGCAAGTGATTGAATGAGTGAGAGCCCTGAAAGCACATGCAGAATAAGCAAGTAGTTCAGGAGACAGAAATGTGTACAGGGGATTTGTACATATAGCCTTGCAGATGCAAGTCTGTATAGATGGCAAAATTCATATCGCTGTTGGTGAGAGCTATAAGACAGCAAAGAATTTAAGACAATTCACAACATAAAAAGCCCTACTCAAGGGTATATAAAGAAACAATATAATGTGCAAGGCCACGAACCACAGACTACGCACCCCTTGGGAATAGAAAAGGGATTCGGTCGCATATTATTTGAATTTTATCTATTCATGCTCGCAAGCTTTATGCTGATTGCTATAGTACATGAGATCTTACTTGCAAATAACCCTTTGCATATTCCATTGAGGACTCCTTTCTTTAGGGTTACTTCCATGTAGAGCTCATTCCTTTTCAACCTATCCATGTCGAAGTTTGAGGGAAAGCGAGAGCAAAGGTAAATTATATAGACTCCAATAGTCATTAACTTCATAACCAATTAGCCTGTTTGGTAAACTATGGCGTGTAGATAATGAAGTTCAAATTTTAGGTATCGTAGTGTTCAATCGTGTCTATTATTACGAACAAAATATATCATACTCGGCATTACTTAACAAGAGAGAGAAATTTAAATCTTGTTTATTATACTCGATCTTGTCCTTTGTCCCATACATATAGCAAGTCTCACTACTATTTCAAAAAAAAAAGGTAAAATAAAAATTATGCAGTTCAAAATAGGTTAAAATTAAAGATGAAAAATCCCGGAAAGGGACACTTTCCAACCAGTGCTTACCCACAAGCCCAACTTTTCTTTCTGCATTCTAATGATGGCGCTGCACATTTTTTTCTCCCAAACCCATTATTTTTCTTCTCTTCCTACTGAAAAATGATAATTGTGACAATAACCCTATTCACTTTTTCTCAATGAGAACACACTTGTACAGATAGAAGATTCCATTCATGAAGATAAGTCTAAAAA
Organism: Fraxinus angustifolia subsp. syriaca; assembly: GCA_903798275.1. Taxonomy (NCBI): domain Eukaryota; kingdom Viridiplantae; phylum Streptophyta; class Magnoliopsida; order Lamiales; family Oleaceae; genus Fraxinus; species Fraxinus angustifolia. The sequence goes on along the minus strand of CAIGRE010119244.1, from coordinate 19,740 downwards.
AATAGATATAAACAAGCGAATAGAAAAAGATCAAACAGCTAAGATTTGCTGTCATGGATTTGATTTTATTTTCAAGTTTCTAATCTCAAAAGATTCAAGATTTTAATTATAGTTTTCTTGGAGACCATGCAAAAGAGTTCTTCTTTCTGTTCAAAAAGTGTATTGTTCCTCCCAATATTCAGAAAAGAAGTTCTTTCAATCAAGAGTTGCAGAAAAGAATAAAATATATATCTTGTCTCCCGTTTTTTCCCTACTTTTGGTGCAATTTGTGCAGATCATGCATGTAAAAATACATTTTTTTTCATGATTGATTCTTTCATTTGAGCCAGCTAGTTTTATTTAAGATCAAGATCATCTGTAATCATGATGATCATTGAACACACGTGCAAACAGGTCCATTTGAGTACTTAACACCAACCCACTTTAGTAGATCATTTGACCAGTGCACTTAGTGTGTTAATTTTGACTTATAGGAGGGGTTTAGAAAAGATACTTGAAGAAATCTTTTATTTTTTCATAGATCTTTTTGAAGTAATGGAAGCCAAGAGAGTGTTAACAATAAGCGATTTATATTTGAACTTATTCTACCAAATGGTTGACATGTTCAAGTCTTCATACTTTCAAGAAAAGTAACTTTTAAGTATAGTCAAACCTACTTTATCATCTAATGCCGACCATCTTCTTATGAAAAAGAAGAAAAAGTAGTTTGACCCCTTATTTGCCAGGAGATTCAGGAACATGCATGATGTGCAGAAATCAAATGCAGAGTTTACTTGCCTACAAATTTATCACACTCCATGAACTATGGATGCAGTGCCTTCTTGCCTTTGCAAAGTATGCTTTCCCACAGAAAATGCCTTTTTGTCTAAAGAAATTCTTGGGGTTTTAGGGTTTTTATGAAGGCAATTTTTGTGAGATTAAAGTTAATAATCACGTCTTTTTTATGATACCCAACCTTCAACATTTTTCAAGTTAATATATATTGCGTACTTGTATATGTATGCATCAATCGATTTCAAGTTGGCTGTACTTTTATCAAATGTAGACTCTTTATGCAACCACAGCTTTTCGATGATCCAATGACTCACCACAGCTTTAAGCAGTGGCCAGTTTAAAAATTTAAATCTTGGGCATTTCATATTTTATGGGGGACTAAATGGGATGATTAATAAATACATTTCAACATCAGGGAATGAGACTATTGCACTATCTAATACAAAGGGCTTATGATGTAAATAACTTTTGACCATTCAAAAGTACAAAACAAAGGAAATTTAATCCATCATTCTTGATTTACTTGAAATTGGTGAATGAATTCAAATGAAATGAAAAATTCAGTTTCAACTTGATATGACTGATTCATAATGACACTTAAAAGGATTTGAAAATCTGATCATAAGGAGAGTAGAAGGCATGATTGAAGTGTGTTCACTAGCTGGTGGAGACCTCTCTATCAATTTATTTCTTCTAGTAGAGCTTGCTAAGGACTTCTGAAATTTAAAAGAAATTTCAATGCACCGAGAAAAAAATCTAGAATTCATGTCCTACTTAGTGAGTCATGAATGACAATCTAAATTTGTCAGTAGATATCATATGAATGAATTCTATACCTATTTCATGAAAAGCGTGTTCTATATCAATAGTGTACAATATAACTATACGAAAGTTTAGCGCAATAGGCCTTAGTTGAGACATTGTAAAGCCTTGGAATCAGAGATTTATGCCGTTGTCCTGGATCCCAAACAGAACTATAATTGGACAAGCTAAATAGTTTCTTTTTCCTGTTTAATCTTGTTTTATACAATTCAATTCAGCATATCATGTATCCCATAAACATCGTTTTACAGACATAATAATTCATCACTTCATGGGTCAGCATGTGCAAGCTACCACACAGTTGTCATTTGAAGGATTTGGCAACGACCTCTTCAACCTCCTATTCCAGTCACCCCACTTTATAAACAAGCAACAAAAAGTTCATAGGGTGGGGGTGGAATTCATTTGGAAGAAGCAATAATTTGGAAGTTTGTGAGACTGTTTTCTGGAGAAAAAATCTTTACTCTGGGAAAAAGGGTTAGCCCATTTCAGAGAATGGTCCACTCCACAGTTGAAGAAGATACAGAAAGGGGTGAAGAATAATACTCTTCTAATTCCATCAAAAATTATTTGTTTCCATTCAGGAAAAAGTTGAAGAGAAATAAGTGATTATACGATCATGGAGGGGCCCTTCGGGGAATTCATGCATTAGGAATCGGACACCATGAAACAAAGTGGTGAGACCGTCAACAATGTGTTTAGCCAAAATTAGATTTTAACATCAGATCTGGGGGCTGCGATTGAATGTTTGACGATAGAATTTACTATATTTGGTATATATTTTGTTCTCATTTACCTAAAGAGAATTGATTGAGGTTTCTTGTTTGTTTTCTTTCTGATTGCACCATCAAATGTCAGTCAAGATTTAGCAGTGATTGGAATAATAGCAATTTCATAGGCTTAAATGAAAGAAACCCCACAGGCCATTGCTGTCAAACTATTCTCAATTGACAGTGCTGAAGGATTTGGACCTTTTTTTTTTTCTTTTAATTATATTGAAGGGTTCTGTAGGACCATATATCTTTAAATTATTTTTGTTTTAACATTAAATGAAGGTCGATAATTTTTATTTTCCAGTGTGTACTGTTTTTTGAAAATTATACTAATGTGTGTTTAGTTTTAAAAGGTTTCACTGTAATACTAATAATGCATCTCTTTGTACCTCAGCAATTTTTAACATAACCACAAAAGTTGTCGTTTACTTGCAATATCTTCAAGTAACGAGCAATCTCAGATTTATAACTTTTGCTAATTTCCCAAGATTTGAAGGGTTCATTTCATATGATGTTTTCTGTAATTTCTGACCTGAACGGGAAGAGAAATTCAGTAGATTTTACATTATGTAATAGCACGACTACTTTTTTTCTGGATCCTAAGCATAGGAGGGCCAAAAGTAGGTAAGAAAATCAACTGAATGGAACAAAGCAATGGCAAGATAAGCTTCTGTGAAGTGCATGTTTTAAACATGGTATTGGGGCAATTCGGCAATGAATGTAAAATTTTGTACCATATTCAAAACAAAAGGGATTGAAGCACCCAAAGAATAAGTTACTAGCTGTAAGAACACAGAATGTAAAACCAATTGATATACAAGTAAAAGCATATTGACTTGTCAAGTCCTGCTTCGCTATTATAGAGCATGCATACATGAAAATTAACTAATTTAAATTTTACTATGATAACAAATAGAATTTGATCGAATCATAAGGAATAAAAGCTCAAAATTTCTTGAGTATTAGGATATGCTCCAAATTCCAATACTTACCTATTTAGCTTTTACATAATTGAGGAGAAGTTTATCAAGCTCAAAATGCCGGCAAAGAAGTTTCTGGGGAAAAAAAGAGAGATCAATGGGCATTTGTCAAAGAACAGCATAATCAAAATTATTAATTGCTCATCCATTTTATCTTTCATTCACAATAGTGCAAAATCAAAAACTTGGTTGCCCTGAAAGACAGTGATTCCTAGGACATGCACTAAATCACACTGCAGAACACATTCACATGCACTAGTGTGTTGTCTGAAAGTTTAAAAATAGAAAATGAGACCAGAACACAATCCAATAGGAATAAAGAAGTAATACATAAGACTCTGAACAAGAACTTGTGATGTCCAATCTTACCTCTTCAAGGTTCACAAATCCTATGCAATTAATTTTAAAGAGGCATAAAATGCAAGCAAAATTAATTTAGGCTGAATACTAAAGTCTTTGGCCCGTTGCCTTAGAATCCATGTTTAAGATCACCATGTTATTCAATGAACCAATTAGTGCTCCTTTTTGTGAATATTTGGTGTTGTGATGAATTGACGGTGATCAACAACTCAAATAATTCAAGAATTATTCATGCTATTTGCCACTTAAATGGAATAATTGAGCTCAACTATAATGCCGACGCCTCCATAGGGGCTCAAAGGAAAGGAAGATAAGAATTGTTTATTTCATTTCATGCATCAATCTTACACTTGCACCATATTTCACTCACTGAGTTGTGGGTAAACTCACCCATTGATTTACTCTAATTTTCAGATAACAATGCCTAGAGGGCACGTTAAGTATTATGATAATAGCCCAGCAATTACCTGAGATGGTTGGGAGTTTCATTGGACCATTTGGATAGACATGGTCCTACAATACTCAAGATGAGGATCTCTTTATGCTGGAATTCATCTTTGCTGTAATGGTCTACTATGCTACTAGTTCTTTTGAGATATATTGGTGGACCTTAGAATTATCTATGTATGAAAGAAGCAGCCACCAGTAGTACAGAAAGAAGGGATTGAGTACTAGAATTAACATATTGCCTTTTTTGTTAATCCCATTAGGGATAGGTATTAACATAAATGTATCCCCCTTGTTCCTCTTTTTGATTTTTGTGAAGTGTCATGGTAGCTTGAGCCTTGATGTAATGCTATGAAAAGTGTCATGTGAGTCAGTAGTATGTAACAAGTTCTGAATGCGACTCTGTATACGTTATGGTTAATTTGCAGTAGCTACTTCAGTTTGTCCAAATGTTTAAATGATGCAGCAGAGTAACAACTAATTGTTTATATTCTTAAATTGCTAGCACTGTTTAATCCATGCCCATGATGTGAGACACGGTCAAAATTTAGAAAACTTAACAAGCAGTAACTATTACAGTAGACAAAATCATGAAGGTTTGTACGAGTACCAACAGACTGAGAGATTCAACTCAGAACAGATGTAAAAGCCTTTTAGATTATGGTTTCAAAAACATACATATATCAGAAGAAAAGAGCAGGATAGCTGTTACACTAAATCTTCGTGAAATTACCTTGGAGATGGGAGAATTGAAAACTTTTGTTTCAAAATCCACATCAGGTAAGCGTGTCAACTCAGCTCCATCGTAGAACATTATATATACTGGAAGCTGGTGTAGGCTTGCTGCACAGTTTCGGAAAAATAGTTAATGATGGAAGTATATATGAAGACAGAACAACAATTATGGCATGTTTAGAAGGGAATATTGGATAGCACTGGACACTAATTAAGAAAAGAAAAAAAAAAAGCCTAAAACTTTGTTTATTAAACTATCTAGTCCTATCCAGCATCCAATATTGTGTATCGAACATGCACTTAGTGTATAATATTACGTTGTGATAGTGAAAATAGTCGAAAAAGTAACTTGAAATAAACGGTGATCAATGCTACTAAAAATGATCAAAGTTATGATATATTTCTACCAAGAGTGATTCCAAACTTCTCAGCAGCATTAGGAAAGAGTCCAAGATCAACTATTCCGAATGATAAATATTTGTTAGAGTATCTGTATAACAAGGGAAAAAAACAAGTATGAGATGGCTATACTAAAGCAAGCAAACTGCTTGTGACCGAAGGTAGTAAGTTGCGGACAAACAGGCATGTTAGCAACATTGACAACAGGTTAGAAATCATAAACTCAAGCAGACGAGCATAGCAAAGACTCAAGACTTACGTAATTGAGAGTTCAGGAAAAAAGGAACTTGAGTTTATGCAACCGGATGTAGACAAAGAACGAAATTCCACCTGTCAAAAATGATAAACTGGTGCTGAGCTTAGAGAAGAAAAATAAATATACACTTGGATGCCTGGAACAACGAAAACTTAGAAACTATTCTTTTCGTAGGTTGCATAGTTTAGTCAAATCACTTGTACATGTGGCTGCACATCAATATTTATTGAAAGCTCAACTAATCCTGGTATTATCAACATTCCACGGTTGGACAAATCATGCTGCACTTGAGCAAATAGACTAAATATGATGCAGCCAATGAATAATTGAGTTAAGCAACAGAAAGAGTGCTAGAAGCATGTAGATTTCCCTAAAAATCATAACAAGCACATTTAAAGGACAAGCTCAAATTTTCCACAGAACTGTAGCTCAAGCATCAAGAAACATTAAGAAAAGTTAAAATGGGTATTTTTGCAGGAAACACCAGCTATTCAAGTCGAATACAAATCTTCAATGAAGATGGAATCTAAGAAAGGACAAGAAAACAACAATAGATTTAGGGAATATTGACATATTATTGGGTTCTTGGCAATCTTTGTAATGCTTTTAAAATATAGAACTAACACCAAGGTAGATACAAAACAAAGAATAAATAGGCTGCCCTTGACGGCAAGTCCCAACAACAAAAAAAGGCTATTTTTTATTGCCAATAAATTTCAGATTGGTTGTCACATCTTCTTTGCCATTATTGATTCATAGCTTCCTCTGAAAAGTCCAATAAACTCAATTTTTTACGCAACCATCTTGGAACATATTAATTTCAGTCTACTTCTCCCTTTTCTAACTTGTTCTATTGAGGCAGTACCTTTATTGTGAATAGCAGCTTCAGGTCTATGAAAATACCTATACAACCATGTAAAAGCCTCCCTTAATCCATTTTGTCTTACAGCTTCATTTCTTATTTTATTCATTCTAAGTTGATCGCACACCCATTTTAATATCTTTATTTCTGCTATGATTAATTTTGTGAATATCTTGTCATCTAATGACCACTATGTACACATAGCATAATTAGTCTAATCTTATGTAACACACATCTTCATAACCTTTATTTAGCCTATGTTTGGCTCATGTTCATAAATTGTTTATAAACACCCAAATTCACTTTTATCCACACATTACCTACTTATCCCCAACTTATTTCTATCTATTTATAATTTAAACCGTTTATAAACACCTCCCAAACATGCTTACAATCAAATTCATTGACCCGAAAGTGTCTGCACATAAGGACAACACAATTTTATTTTGGTTCTTTCAATCTTCGTTTCTATTGTGATTAAAAGAGTATTCCACATTATTCCGTCTTAGTTCTACTTGATCTAGAGTCCTTACATTCCCAAGCGCTACAAAGTTCTAATTTGAGATTTATCCATGTTATAATCTGAACTTCATCACTAAAATAATATCATTAGCAGATAATGCATACCAAGGGACCTTATCTTAGATATGGCTCGTAAGCTTATCCATGACAAAAGCAGAAAAATAAATGTTAAGCCTCTAAAGAAGTTCAATAAATATTATAACACTGAGAATCTCTTTTTTTTTGTTATCCAAAAATTTGGATCCATAAAGACCAGCATACTGCACCAATTAGATGATGTAACACTTGTGCACATCTGACAGATTACCTTGAACTTCAGCATGCAATGTCAATGATATGTGGATTTAAAAGGCCATTTAAGCTTTGACTACACCAGAAATAATCTCCACAAACAAATCTTCAATTAGAGTTCCAAATGAATAACATTGCAATCCCTATGAAGAAGACACTAACTCTTCTCTCCCTCCATGTAATTTATTTATTGAATTTTATCCTTCAAGTGAAGTTCTTTGAGAATCTCTGGTTATTAATTGACCTGAACTTTTGGAGGTCAGGAAAACAGTGTTCAATTTCATTCTTTTGCTATTACAGAACCTTTTTCATTCGGATGTAAAACAAAGTCTCAACTAAAATTACCAAGTAGCCAATACGCACTCTATTCATCCTAGAAAACAAGCCGTGTCAAAATAGGCAATCAAAAATCCTTCCAAAGAAAGAAACCAGACGTGACAGTGACCAAGCAATACACTAGAGGTCTAGAAGTGACATAAAATCAATTGAACTTGTGGAAATTATAAATAGCAAAACACAACATCAGATCCAGTATGAGCGATGCCTTATGCAATAATTACAATTCTCACACCTTTAGACTGGCGTGACAATAATAATTATTTTAAGCAGAATCAAAGACTTGATAGGGAGATTGAGTACAAAATCTTGGACTTGGTGTGATAATACACGAGATAACCAGTACTACCGTTCTTCTCTTGCTTCTTATTTATTTTTGTTTCATTGATAAGTTCATCCACTACAACATTATCACAATAGTTTTGTAAAGACGTGCACTCAGATTCAATATCTTTGTTGAAATAATAAAAGGAAGTCCAAAAACCAACCAGCCAGATTTTTGACTTGTTCCCTTCAGTTAGCAAAGTTTCCAACTGGAGCGGTGTTAGTTGGTTTGCCGTACCTAGAAAAGTCAAATGAAGAAGAATTATAAAAAATCAGTCAAAGAAAAAAGACAACATTATATATTATGATAGTACATCACATTACATGTGGATGCCATCCTGATTTTGAGTAAGTGCATATAACCTTTATCTCAAAGAAGCTAAGATTTAACACAGTGAGATAATCCCATACCTAGTCCTTCATATGCAGGTTGTTGTGCTATAAAATATATAACTGTTGGAAAAAAGCAGAATGGCACAAGTTAAAATGATCATGTCAATTAAGACTTTTGACAACTTCCACCGTGCAAGACCTACCAGAAAATACTAATGCATACCACAGAGCCACGTGATAGTCCATCACCAAAGCAATAGCAACAAGGAAAATCTGAGAAAACATGAACTCGAGTTAAACGATATATTTTCTGAAAAGTTCAAATAAAAGAACATGTAAATTGAAAAGAAAACAGGCATGTAAGGCTACAAAGTAGGAAGGCATGTTCCAGATAACATATAATTCAGAAAAGGTTACTGAATATCATTCAACCCAGCCTGGCTAAGAATCCACCCAATTTGTGGGAATCACATCTTCCTATATGTACCTAGTGCAAAATTTTTGTTCATGTCAGAGTGAGCTATCAAGTAAAATATATTTGATCACTATCCTCAAGCTGCTCTTTACATCTCAGAATTGAGTTCTTAATCAAAGACCTCCTTCCTTACAAATGGTGAGCTCGATGGCATAGGCCGAAAACAAACTACTTGTGTCTGTCGTGAGTGATTAATATTTCACAAATTTATGTTGCTGTTTCATTTAAAATGTCATTATCAAATAGTGATAAGGAAATTCTCTTTTTGATGAAGATGATGAACATATTTCCGTTGTGACACCTTCCTTCATATGGAGATGTCGGTGGTTACCCCTTGCTGTCTTATCTAGCAAGGCAAATCAATAAATGTCTAATATGGCATTCTCATTTCTCACTTTTTCTTCTCTTTCTACTCCTTCTCTTCTTCAGTGAAATCTATCCTATCAAATCCTAAAATCTTCCAGTTCTATCATTCCCAAAAGTTTCATTGTTTCCTAAGTTTTGCAATTTATGACTTTGTTTAATGACATTTAGCAAATCTGATTCCTTTTAGTTTTTCAGTACAAGCTGTTCACACAACGTGTTTGAGGCAAATGCAACATTCTCCTAAATGAGCAAACCATATTTATCAGATATATTTACAATGACACTAAAAGCAAATGAACAGCATCAAAGAGAGCACCTTTGCAAAAAATAAAGTATCCGATATGAAAGCCTCCCATGTTTCCACTTTTACCACCTGGCAGTAAATATAACAAACAAGAACATATTTATTAACAATTGTCTCCAGATGATCTTTTTAACAATTAGAATAATCCATCGTATCAAAATAAAGTCTATTAATTCCACCTTATTTGAACTAAAGTTGGGAAATCAAGACAATATTACCTTTCCCCGCATATATTATCTATAGTCGTTTAATTCAATACATGTACCAAAGTGATTCTTTCAACATTTCGATTGTTTTTTTTTTTTTTTTTAAATAATCATTACCTTAACAGCTGATAAAACACAAAATGCAAGAACCGCTTGAATTTCCTGCAAATTCATCAAAAACAAAACAATTATATCATTAAACTAAGCGACTTCAATTGCAATATATGATATATGAAGAAGTGAATACTCTGTAAAGGAGATGAGAGGAGCGGAGAGGAGAGAAAACGTTAGAGGCGGAACAGCGAACGGGAATGTATGAGAAGAATGCTAGAAAATGGAGTAAATAGTACGGTTCTGAAATCACACGGTTGATCGATTTCATTGGATTCCCATTGTTGCTGCTCTGTGACATTGTTTTTTTCTTCTGAAATCTGTGAAATGAATAGTTAGGCTTGGACATAGTGTTGAATTGATGCTAAATTATGGGCCTTCGTGAGATTGGGCCCATTAGTATCCACTCCATGTTCCTTAGGCTATTAAGCTGCGCTATAAGCCCATACTTAGTGCTTGTTTGAAATAGCTTAAAAGCTACTGAAAAATTAAGTTCAAAGTTAATATTAATTTTAATTGCAATTGGATTCACAATTTTTATTAATTTTTCAATCACAAATTTTATCAAGATTTATCAAAACTTTTTTCAAACAATCCCTAGAAAACAAACTACTTCAAACTACTTAACATTCTAGTTATTGTGTTTTTCTTATTGGTAATCGTGTTTCTTGGTCATTCAAAGATCGTGTCTTGGCTCACTTGGTAGATGAATTAATGTTTTACGTTTTTTACTTGGTGAAATCCAATTTCCATTGCCTAAAGACTACAATTCCTTGGCGTGATAAATTTGAGGTGGCCTCTCTGACTGAAAATGCAGTTTTCTATGATATATTCCATCGTGTGATCAAGTAGCCGACTGTTCGACAAAGGCTTTCTTCTCATCAGATTCACTCAAATTAATTGAAAGCCACGAAAAAAATTATGACTCAATTATAATAATTTGTCTGTCAAATTGTTTCTCTCTTATAGAAAATTACGATTTTACTCTTCTATGCTTTCCTTATAAAGAATCTAAACCTTATTCTAAGGTCTATAATCTTCTCCGACTTCTCAAAGTGATATTTCTAAAGGCTCTAAAACTCCGAACAGAAAGAGTCTAAAGAGAGTATTCTACACAATTTTTTTATGAACTATGAAGTATCAAGATATTCACTTTTCGTTCTCAAAGCCTCTTACAAGCCTTATTAGTATGAATGATTTTGCTTTAGATTGAGTTTTCCTTCCTTTTTTTTTTTTTAAATGTATCCCTAAAGTAGTATAACATTGGATAAAGCTAGAAGATTTGGAAGAAATTTATTCATAAAATTGGTGCAACAAAACTTTCAAGAAATCTAGTGCTCTTCAATAAGAATCTAGGAAAAAGCAAAGGGACTTGAGACCATTCCAATTTACTATAATCGTTGAGAACGAAGATTAAATAATTAATATCGTGTGCCTATTTGAGCCCCATTTTTTGTACAAAATGTATTTTGGAATAGTATTTTGTTGTGGTTATAAAAATAATATTTTTTTTTATTTGTGTGTAATATTATTTTATTGAAGATTGTGTAGTTGAAAACGAGAAAAAAAAATGTATTTTGAAAATAATGGATACCAAACAAAGGCTATATTGTTTTGTCGATGTAGTTCAATATAGTAGTGGAACAAACAAAGATTACATGTTCCAATCTCATTGTTGTTCATTTATGAAAATTGAAGACGTGTTAGAATTATAAATGAAATTGATAATTCGGTATATGTCCTGTACCTCACACGTGTATCTGTTTTCTACTAAGTTGATTTAATCACAAAGTGGTCTAAGAATTTGTTTTATTCACCCAGGTCATGAATTTCATACTTTCACGACGTTGCTAATGCATAAATTTTCATAATTTCTCGTATTTCTTACCTTATTTTCAATTTTTAGAAAGCATCAAATTGTGTTAAAATTTTAGTAGATTCCTACATCTTTCTAATTTGTTCATGTTTACCAATTTCTAAGAGACGTTGAAAGCACAATCTTATTTCCACTTTAATTTTTCTATTATTTATTCTTGGTGTGGAGTGTAGAACTACATGGGTTATGACAAGCAGCCCACTCCGAAAGCAAAAGCGGAGAGGGTGATGTCCCTTCCACGTGACATGTCACGTGGTTGACCCCACCCCTGAAATGCATTTAGACGCACGTGCTCACACGTCGCCGTGAAGCTAAAATATCGTTGGAGGCATCATGGAAAGGTGAAACCCTCTTTGATTCTTGCCACGTGGCATTGAATACCGACCCTTTTGGCTTGGGTACTCACAGTCTCACATGCTTAGCTGACACACTCTTCACTCCGTCATGTGCTATTTGGACTTTGCTTCAGGTAATAAACAATTAGGCAGGTTAATTCTTGAAAGAGGCAAAAAGTTGTCAATAAATGACAGCAGTAACACTCTTATCCACTCCTCAGCTTAGGGACTGGGGATCGGTGTTAATTTAAGTAGGCCCCACAATACCTGTTATTTCTAACCAACAATTGACACGTGTCCACGACCCTGCCTTTTTACGTTGGACTTGCTCGAATCCGCGACGGTAAATTCTGAAAACGAATGTACCAAAGATCTCGCCACAAATTGACACGTGGAGGGTTTCAAGCCGTCGATTTCCATCTACTTAGTTGTAAACTTCGTGCTTGTTAGTGGGGACTGTCTGGAATCTGAAATACATAATAAAATAAGCAAAAGGTTAAAAATACGTTAAAGGAATAAAATAAGGCTGAAAATCAGAAATTTAATAATTTAGAAATAGAGAATAATATTTTAAGCACGAGTTCCGATGTTAAAGCAGAGGAATCGGGCTGTAAACTTGGATGCTAATGCACGAGCCGCAGCGACAAACCTGCAAGATCGGTTCCAAAGGAGTTGAATTTGAAGATTAATTAACTTTATTTTTTTATTTATTCTTCAAAAGTTAATTTAAACAAAGAAAAATCGTACGTCTCAATCTTCATTAACCATTTCCATTATTACTTTTCGAATTCGAGGAATCGTTAAATTATTTTAGATAGTTCAATAAAATTAAGTACTTCTTATAAGTAAATTAAGTTCTTCATATCGTGAATCACTTTTTCGTTAATTTGTGTTTTCCTCTCGAACTCACGTCCGATTGTAACTTATAAGCAACCTTTACATGATTATATGGTTGTTGCTTAATTTATTTGCACAAAAGGTTTGGACCTAGGTAGATAAAATGTAGGACTTATTTTTATTTATTTTGGGTGATATAATAGGTTTTCATCATTGGAAAAAAAAGTTTATCATGAATTGAATTAATATTATTGGACTAACAACTGATTTGAATATTTCAACCGATTTGATCGGTTCATTAGGAAAGATAAATTGTATTTATGATGTTTTATCCTATTTATATTTTGTGAAAATTCCAAATATGCCCTTAATCCTTTTTAATTATGTTAAATTTTATAAGAGAAATAAGCATTTTTTGAATCGAAAAAAACTAACATTAATAAAAAATTACAAATATCATATTTGAAGTACTTAACGAGAATAAAAAATTTGAGAGAGGCTACAGTTACAGCCATTAGGGGGCTGTAAAATTTACAGCCCCCTAATGGCTGTACAAACAGCTTTTTTCAAAAAAAAATTCCACACATTTTATAGCGACAATTTGCGCTCTTCGCTTATTCGACATTAGTGTGATCAATGTCTAACTACTTCTATGATTTTATGTTTTCATACAAAAGCTAAGTTCTCTAATTCCTAATTGTATAACATTGTACTTTTTATAGAGAATAAAATGTTTTCACGCATTTCATGGGGTAATTTGCGTTTTTCACTTATTCGACGTTAATGTGATCAATGTCTAACTACTACTGTGGTTTTATGTTTTCATACAAAAGCTACGATCCTAATTCCTACTTGTATGCCATTGTACTTTTTACAGAATAAAAAAAAAATCGTCAATTTCACGAGGTAATTTGCATTCTTTACTTATTCGACGTTAATATGATCAATGTCTAACTAATACTATGATTTTATGTTTTCATACAAAAGTTACTATCCCTAATTCCTACTTGAATGCCATGTACTTTTTACGGTGAATTTTGCCATCTTTTATCCCATAGTGTCTCTTGAGATGACATACTTCTTAAGTAAAGGCCATTCCTATTCATCCCCGACATCACACCTCACGTGTGGACCAACAAATTATACCATAAATGAGGGGATAATTTAGTAATTTTGGAATGAAATATCCCATATTTTTTATATTTTATAAAATTTTTAAAACTACCAAATCTTTACTTTTCTTAGAGCCATATTTTTTCCTCGTCAAAATCCATTTTTTTAGCTATCCGAATGTCCCCTTCAAACGCAAATAAACCCCTCTCCTCACTACTTCCCCTCCTCTCTCTCTCTCCTCCAAAACTCTCTCTCTCTCTCTCTATACGCACATATACATATACATACTAGTCCATTTCATTAATTTTATTCTCTTGTTCAGACCTTGTGAATTCAAGAAAATTCAATGGAAAATCCAGAATTCTTCCAGGGAGGTTACTGTAATCCTCAATTGACGCCGGAAAAACGTCTTTCCGACGTGAAAAATGGTGATCATTTCATCATTGAGGACCTTTTAGACTTCCCGAATGAGGATGGAATGGGAACGGATGGCCCATTCGAGGCAGTGATGACCGGAATCTCGACCGACTCCTCGACTGTCACGGTGGTAGACACCTCATGCAATTCATCCTTCTCTGGAAGAAGAGCCGAGACTCATTTCGCCGGCGATAATAATGATGGCTGCCGGAGTTTCGCCGATGGCCAGTTCTCCAGTGAACTTTACGTGCCGGTAATATGTTAGAAATTCTTGCAAATTGTCTAAATTTTTTTAATCTTTTAATTAATAAAGCAATTCTTGCATGGAAAATATACAGTGTGATGATTTGGCTGAATTGGAATGGCTATCGAGTTTCGTGGAGGAATCATTTTCAAGTGAGGATTTGCAGAAACTGCAGCTGATACAAGGAATGGAGTCCCCTGCTGATGAAGTTTCAGGAACTCACCCATACCAATTCCAGCCGGAAACCACCAGAAATGCCAGAATGCTCGGCCCCGATATGTCGGTCCCGGCCAAGGCACGCAGCAAGCGGTCACGCACCGCCCCTGGAAACTGGACATCCCGTCTCTCTGTGGTGTCCCCAACCCTGCCCGCCGTCAAAACGCCGCCTGCAGTCTCATCCTCATCGGAGTCTGACGTAATCCCAAGCTCCGGGAAGAAGCTCGTGAAAGTGCCGCAAAAGAAGAAGGAGGGTTCAGATAATGCAGCCACCATGAATGTTGGCGAGGGGCGGAAGTGCCTACACTGTGCAACGGATAAGACGCCCCAATGGCGTACTGGGCCCATGGGGCCTAAAACACTTTGTAATGCATGTGGTGTGCGTTACAAGTCAGGCCGACTCGTTCCCGAGTACAGGCCGGCAGCAAGCCCGACTTTCGTGCTTACTAAACATTCCAATTCTCATAGGAAAGTTTTAGAACTGCGTCGACAAAAGGAGATGGTTAGAGTACAGCAGCAACAATTTCTTCATCCGAACACGATGTTCGATGTATCCAATGGCGATGATTACTTGATTCATCAACATATCGGGCCTGATTTTCGGCAGCTTATTTAGCTATGGAGGAGGGTATTCTTGGAAGATCAATTTAGAGAAATTTCTCTAATTTTCTTTAGTTTAATTAATTTTCTAAAACAAATTATTCCTAACTTGTCAGTTTTTGCAGTGTTTCTTTTGAATTAATCAGGAAAAAATGGATTCAGAAAAAGTAGAGCATAGCTTCTAATGTCCTATTTGAAGTTTAATTTGCCAAAATCTGGCAATTTCTTGAACCCAGTTTTGTAATTCAAAGATTTTCTGCTTTTCTTATTTGTTATTTGAGTTCATGGAAAATTAAGATCTTATACTTTTGAGAGAAGTAACAACTCTATTGAATAATGAATTATGGTGCTTTATAGCACTCGAACCGATGATCATGTCTACTAATAATGATTATTGGTATCCTAAACTACATTGGCGATTTATTCGAAAAAGGGATCAAAAAAAGTTATTTGAATGCTATTTATCCAGTGTCCAGATAATTATCGATCTTTGACTCCACTTCTATGTTATTTAATGACCTCTTGATGCATTTTTAGACATTAGACGTGCATGAATAGAATTACTCTTGAATTAAGCTGCAAATTCCAAAGAAGGAGATGGGAATGAAGAATAGGGGTGGACAAAATAACCAAATCAAACTAGATCCAAGTCGAATTGAGCGGTTCGGTTCTAAAAAAAATTTAATAGTTCTGGTTCTTAAATGATTTGGTTCGGTTCTAGTTCTAGAACCAAATTCAATATTTAAATTTTATTATTATTATTATTATTATTATTATTATATATATACAAATTAATGAATCACAATTTACATCAAAAAATCCAAAATTCAATTGAAAATCAAGACGAAAATGTCACGTACCTTCAATTTCTCATTTCTTAGTAGAGAGACTAGAGACCCTAATTTATTTTGGAGACTCATTTGTTCAACTATCATCGTCGCATGTATTTCTGAAATTGAATCATCAACCTTCGATTATTCTTATTCAAATGTTTTTTTTTCTTTTTTTCTTTCTCAATCAGTAATGAAAACAGAACAAACCAAATCAAATCAGAACCGTCGGTTCGGTTCTGGTTTGGTTTTATATCTTAAAAAAATCATCTGGTTCAATTATTAAAAAAATCATTGGTTCATCGTTTAGTTCAATTTTTTTGGAATCGAAACAAAATGGAATCATGTCCATCCTAACGAAGACTCTTATCATTGTTAAAGCATTTATTTCAATTTGAGATACCAATACATGCATGTCGGTTGGAAGTACCCTTTATTTCATGGACAATTCCAGTTGTTCATTGAAATTTTGTCATGAATTATTGCATTCGACCATACCGATAACCTCATCTAGGTGCAAGGATGTCACATTTTGTGGCTTTAGTCGTGGCTTTTTATGTGGACTGCATGATTCGCCGACATGGTCGGTCGAATTTTTCTTCACATTACTAAGAGAATGGGGTTTGACCAATATATACTTGTATTGAACAGTATCAATATTGTTCAAAATTTTAACATCACGAACATTGAATTTGGGGTTGGTGTTCGAGTTCCTTCAGTGTTCTTATTTGATAAGATATTGCTTCGAGCTTGGAAAAAAGGGACACGAAAATGTTCCCGAATTGGCCCTTAGACTGGCCAATATTTCAAGTTGGTTTAGGTTGGTTAGATGTCATTTTTACTTATATTTTAGATTTAATACGATTTAAAATTAAAACACAATTGAAAAATAAAAAATAAAAATTGAAAGCTTATGTTCTTGTTTCAATATTTTGTTACTTTTTATTGCACTAGGCCAATCAAGCATCAACTAGTAAGTTAAATTGACAAGTCGACGAGATCTATCTATAAGCAAAATCATCCTGCGAAGCGAGCCAATTCTTTTTTATTTATTTTTTCACAAATTAAGTTGTCGAGAATCGAAATCTTTTAGTCAATTAATAGAAACTCCTCATGATTCTTGCGATTTCTTCATGTTTGATAAAAATTTTAACGTACGGATTGAAAGAGGGCACATAGTTTTCAATGAAGGACAACGCGGGTTGAGTATCTGCATTTTTGTTTGGATAAAGTTGCTTGTATATCACATTTCTACATCATGCTTGACATTATTTTTGTTGGCAAGATTTGATTTGTGAGGGTAAAACTTGATTCACACTAGGCACGATTGATTTTGTTTTACAGAGAATGTTACTGAATAATGAATAGTGAATATTTTACACAGTCTTCACTGAAATCTGTTAGGATTTTGTAACATATCTTTCTGCACTGAATTCAATTGTACCTTCACTCATTGATTTTCGAAAAAGAGACACTCAGAAATTTAAATAATGGTTGGAGTCAGTAAAATTATAGTGCTTACATTCATGCACACCATGGGACATCAATCACGTGTTCCATAGATATAAAAATTCAATTAAAATTAAAAATGTAGTCGTTAATGAGTCATACTCGTCTAATAAAAGTCAACAATAACGGCTATATTTTCAATTTTAATCTGATTTTAATCTCTGACAAACACCCTCTGAATATAAACTTAATTCTTGTGCAAATAATTTTCTACGATTAATTTTTCAATTTTAATCGCTACCAAACACACTCTAAGATTGTGTTTGGTGGGGATTAAAATTAAATTTTTACTAGATTGTGATAAAAAAATTGAAATGTGTGGTTGAAAAGTTGTGGGACACGTGAAAGATATGATTAATATTGATTGTTTAACTTTGATTTAGATTAAAATCTGATTTTCATCCGTACCAAACATACCTTAATCCGATTTTAATCGCTACCAAACACACTCTAAGATTGTGTTTGGTGTGGATTAAAATTAAATTTTTAGTAGATTGCGATAAAAAAAAAAAATTTAAAATGTGTGGTTAAAAAGTTGTGAGATACATGAAAAATGTGGTTAATATTGATTGTTTAACTTTGATTTAGATCAAAATCTGATTTTCATCCTTACCAAACAGACCTTAATTCTATTAAATACAGAGAACTCGAATTGAGTGAGGTCTGATCGTCACACTTTGGAAGAAAGTGTTTGAAAATTAGAAACTGTAATTTTATATCATCAACAATAATAAAATTACAGTGAAAAATAAAGATACAAAAAATACGCAAGATTAATATAAGTCCACCAATACGCAAGATTAATATAAGTCCACCATAATTTGAGACTACGTCATCATTCGTAATAATTCATTATGATGAAAATAAATTTAACACTATTTTTTCTAACCTATCTCTTCTTTATGATGACATAAAACTCAAATTACGAATCCGTGTGAAAGTCCTTAACTATTCTTAATGAAAGTTTTAATTTATAGTCTCCGTCCTGTGACGATCTTATCGTGAATATTGATTCGCATACGGATTCCGTACAGTGACAATAATAAAATTTTACAATTTAACAGAAAGTTACTAATCGTTTTATATTTCCAAGACGTGCCTTGATCATTTTATCGACTGCCTAGTCATTTTAGTTTTGGGACTAATAATTATATATCTACGTATATATGCAGAGAGAGAGATGTGTTAAATTTCAGGAGAAGCAATTAGGTAGTAGAAAACGTGCGATACCAGGCGTCCCTGATCCATATGCCTGTATTTGATTTTCTTGTCGATTATATAATATTTTTGTACAAAATTTATTCTGAAATAACAGTATGACCTCAGCTGACAGAGACGGATATTGGGGTGGCCAAAGGCCCAAAAAAAAATATATATATATATTTTTTTTTTAACAACAGTTTTTCATGTGTAAATTTTTTTTTCGCGTATTAGCCCAGTTTGAAAATTTGTAGCCCGGTCTTGGATTCAATCCTGGATCCGTTCCTGCCTCTGCAGCAAATCCTTTTTATTCTTTTACCATCACGAAGCTGAATAATTGAAGTAAATGACTGCAATTAATTAAAAGTAATAATGACAGCATAAAAACCCGTGGTTGAGCAAGGAAAAAAATAATTATTTAGTTATTATATTAATTTTATAGTTGTAATTTTTGAGTAAGGGGCATCAACCTTTTTATCAAATAATTTAGTTAATCACTTCATTATCCGAAGTGTTAAGTACTTTGCAAATGGAGATTATATGCATTCAAAACTCGAATATCATGCACCTAGCTAAGAGAGAATATACCGCAGATAACAACTGTTTCATTCACCTTTTATATTGTAAAAATGAACACAAACAACTCGGAAAATGCACGTACAATAGACTCCACATGCGTGCATTGATCCTTTGAAAATCGTAAGTGTACGAGATCATGGTCAAGTAATATAATGACGAATATAGTGTCAAACTCACGAAAACTATGTGTTTGACCGTGTTAAAATTAATTGCAACTTTAATCGAATAGCAAATAAATTTTGTAATTTTTTCTATACTATATTTAAATTATCAATCAAACTTTGCTAGGCTGTTCAAATCCATTTGAA
>CAIGRE010119235.1:0-36570 GCA_903798275.1 Fraxinus angustifolia subsp. syriaca | reverse complement strand
AACTTTCATGAAAGGGTCATAGCCAAAACCAATTGAAACATCTTGTTGCAAGCAACAGAAGAAGGAGTTGAGGAGCTTAACTATGCAACTACATAGTTGAGATATGCACGCGGTCACATGCCTTTATACTGAAACCAAATAGGGACTTTTCATTTGATCTATGTGGTCGCATAGTTCATTTTGGTCACGAATTTTTCTAAATTTCTCGTAATCTTCTATTTAAATTAAAACTCTATTTTGTAATATATTTTGCTATTTTTTTTTTTTTTTTCTTTCAAGAACTTCCAGGATAAGTTTATGGCCTCGTTTGAGCCAAATTATTGTAGAATGAGAATGAAAAATATAGTCGTTATTGAAACCCACATAAGAGATAGAAAATTTGAATTTAAATGTTGGTGTGATGGATAACAGTCATATTTTTCATTTTAATGAAATAATAATGTATATCAATTTTCCCTAAAAATTCTTCCAATCAAATTTTCAAAAAATTATCTAAACGCGTTCAAAAGTAACTTCTTAATCTAATGAGCACCTTATAACTTTTCTCCCAGTGTGCCTAATGCATTCGACCAATCATGTCGTGGCAGAATCAAGTACGCACTCTAAAAGGAAGTACTCGGAATGATAAATGAAGATGTTCCGCCAACCTCATCCAACTTCAAGATCGCTTCACGACCGACCCTACAGAACCAAACTCCCAAAGATATCAAACCAGAGACTCTATTAACAGTCAGTAGGACTAGGATTTGAATGATCTCGTTTACCTGAAATCCCAACGACACTGGACACAGTTCAACAATTCATTACCAATTCTTGTCCTCTGTAATTGTAATAACTCACTCAGAAGACATTTGTACAAGAAAGGTCACCTTAACAAATAGGCAAAATTAAACGAGCTACTTGGAGACAGTTGACAAATAATCTTTAACCAGTTATCCTGTGAAGCATTTAAAAATTCTAGGATAACTATTAACTGTCAAGCTCCGCGATGGAAAACATAAAACAAGATTTTGTCGCAATACTAAGCATACGTAAATAGCGATGACTTATAAAACAAAGGGTTGGATCCGCTTTGCCAAAATTCATCCACCCCTAAAAAGAATGAAAACGTACAGAAGAAAAGGTGTGTATTAATTTAAATAAGCAGAAAGATAAAATTCCAAAACAAGCAAAAGAAATTTCGTTTCAAACTGGCAACAACTCAATTTCATTTATTTATTCAAAAAGCAACTAAAAAAAGTTTTCTTAATTCATTAACTGACCTGTGATTCATATGTTTTAACCAATCATTTCTCTGTCACCAGCTGTCACTGGACCCACTACTCCTTTATAAGTACAACACCAAAAACCACCCTTCAACACCACAAATCCCAGCTCTCTCCTGCCTAATAATTCAATTTCTGTTCCTGCCTCAACTTGCAAATTTCAAAAATCCAATGGCGCAAATTAGTATTGCAAAGTCCCTCCTGCTAGCTTATGCTGTTGTTGCTCTCTCTGCAGCAGCTGTTACTGTTACTGTTTCTGCTCAGGAGCCAGCTCCATCTCCTGATGTTGGAGATGCATTCTCTTTGCCAGTCTCTGGTGCCATCATTGGGGCATCTCTTTTGTTCTCACTTTTCGCTATTTTGAGGCATTGAGTATCAAGCTATTTGATTTTCTCTTGTATTTTATATTCTCCTTTTGATTTTGGGTTTTCGGGTATTGATTCAGCTATGGATTTGTTATGATATTATGTGATTTCTATGGAGTATCGTTCTCGGGTTTATTATATTCTTCTGTATGCACATAATGAGAGAATAAATTTGATTCATACTTACAAAATTGTGGTAGTGCATTTTCTTGTTTTCGGAATTTCTTGCACTTCTCAACCTTTCACCTACAGGTACAACCTTAGCACAGATCCTAGTACCAGTAATAAAATTCACGTCAAACTGTAAAAACCAGTCTATTCTCCAAGGACAAGTCTGATTCAAGGTAATCAACACTAGATTTTAACTTTCTATTCTCTTTTAATCTCATCTACTTATCCAATCCTTTCATTTAATTCTTGTACATAGAAAAGGAGATTCAATCCCTTTAACCTCAAATTAAAAAAGCTGTTTCACCTGTACAAGTATTGAACTTATCAAACCTAAGACATGGAGATAAAATGAATGCTACCATAGACTATTCTTGGTCTATACTAGGTCAGCAAACAGTGCTGTTATGGTGTTTCTACATTAATTGATGTAACAGAATGAAGATAATGTTATTTTCAACTTCATTTAAAACACAAATATTGCAATAAAGGGGGCATATTGAACCAGAAGATTAATACTCAACTACCCACAATCTTGATCCATTAATTACGATGATGCTTCACGTCCATGTACAAACGGTCAATGAAGTCAATAATGCACTGAAAGCGCATTTTATTCATCTCAGTAATAATCATTATTAAACTTCTATTGACTAAACATGGATCTACTACCAAATGCATTGGACCATGACTATCATGGCACAATCGAGTGCACAAACAAAATGGAAGGAATCGTTATGATAAATGATGATGCTCCAGCAGCTCCACCAACCTCATCAAACTTCAAGATCACTATCACAACCTTACATAACCGAACACTCAAATTTCAAACCAGCTGAATCCATTAATCGTCACTGGGATTCGTATTCGAATAACCTCACTTACCTAAAAGCCAAACGATACTCTGCACTGTTCAACAATAACTCGACGAATTCTGTCTCTAATTGCATTGGATCAGTCAAAAGATATTTGTATAACTCATTAAGAAAGGTCACTTTCACAAATGGACACTTCGGCTGCACAAAGGTTCATCCCACCAGTCCAACGAGCTACTTAGTGACAATTGACAAATAATCTTCAACCAGTTATCTCATAAATCATATGAAAATTGTAAGATGGTATGCCAAACTTAATATTCATTGCACTGAATGATTCATTATTATGGATCACATATCACCACAACATTACAATTTTGCATCTAGAAATGCTCTTTATTCTCTCCTTTTACTTTCCACATCTTTCCCCTCAAGTATTAAGCAAACAGCAACACTCAATCATTATGATCTAGAATAACCTTCAAATTGTCAAGCTACACAAAAGAAAATACAAAAGAATAAGTATAAGCAAAAATTAATGACATAAAAAACAAAGGGTTGCCAAAAATGTATTTCCCCTCTTGAGTCATTAAGGATCCAAATGTAGTACTATGGAAAGGGACAGGTCCATTTCGCCAAAATTCATCCATCCTGAATGAATCCCTTAAGAAATGAACAAAAGAAAATTCATAAATTGAAACTTTAAATTAGAAAGATAAATTAAATTGCAGTTCAAACATCATTTCAAGCAATAGATTTTTCATTTCAAACTGGCAACGAGTCAATAAGCCCTTGTTTCACCCCCATTTTTTCCATCAAAATATATTCTTAAATAGTGATTTGACTTCATTTCAACCATACATTCTTCAAACAACAACCACACAAGTTTCCATAATTCATGCAACGGCTTTCCAAGACGAAAATCAGAACTTAAAAATTATACCCTAGAAAATTGGCACATCAGATTGGACTAATTCCATCTTGATGTTGAGAATTATAAACCGTAATTCTATTCATCGAGAGCATTCAATTCGAAAAAAGAAAAATAAACACTCAAGAATGCGCAAGATTTATAGAAGTCCACCTTAATGTGCCACCGCTACAATAATTCACTATGACAAAAACAAAATTAAAAAGAGAGAGAGAGAGAGAGAGAGAGATTAACAAGAGATAATTGTACACCTATCTTCTCTAGCATCTCTCTCTCTTTTTGATGAAAATTCTAAAGATTAAGGACGGCTCCTTATTTATAAGATAAATTAAGGCAAAATCGAATTTTACAAGGATTCCAATTCTTTAATAGAATTTTATAAGAATACAAATTCCTAAACAATTCTTAATGAAATGGTAATAGGCAGCATATAAAACTATGTTAAAACCGAACTACCACACTATACAATGTTGAGATATAAAAATCAATTTACTAGCTAATCTATGACGAAAGGTCATAGGCAGCATATAACGAACTTGCTAGATATATAGATGAAAGTCCAAGTAGAGTTTCTGTTTGACATTATATAAAAACTAATAATCATAAGCCTAGAAGCTTTTTCTTCTATTGGCTGCTTAGCATACTGTTCTAAAACGAATAACTGTACAAAAGTTTCTTTTCTTCTTTTTCTCAATAATATTTGTCCAGTTCACCATGGCAAACAATAAAGAACAAAAAAGTAAAGAACGTGTCACCCAAATATCAAATTTGCAGTCTTCTTCCCCAACCCGATTAACAACCACAACATATATTTGGGATCTTAGCAGACTACTTCAATACCAGAGGAGAACAGCAGAAATCAAGCAACCCAAACAGCAGATTAAGCATAAGCACAAATTTCACCACTTCACTCGCACTTGCACACAAAATATATGTTATGCATGCGCATGCCCAAGAAGTGTGTCAAGTGTCCTCGATCAACCAGTCCACTACATCAAATTATGGTAGATATCCCCAACCGAATCCATTAAAGAAGTCTGGACAAACACCTTGACCGTCACCCCACAACCAACACCAACCACCACAAAACAAGTCGTTCAAGAACGCATGGCTAATGGAAAACCAGATGTCAACTAAAAAAATCTATACCAGTCTGTAAAACACGTCTTCATTCCTGGGTAATTGGCACGACCCTTGAAAATTATCTTAACATTTCGATTTTAAACACGAGCAAGGTAGAAAAAGGTTGACAAAACCAATGGCGTTACGTTTTTTATTCCATTGTACTAAAAGGAAGAAGATCATTTATCCATAAAAGGTATAATTTGAGTTCTTTTAATAGGTAACCCACACGATGTTATCAATTAGGAAAAAGGGTCACCCAAACTTTTTAACACAATTAAGCTAACAATCAATGTCCAATGGCAAAGCTAACATGTAGTGATTAAAGAAACAAAAACAACAGATCTCAGCTTCCAATTTCATTCTTTCCAAAATAGATCAGTAAAAAGTTTCAAATTTCATCCTGAAGAGTCAAGATCAGCAGAGTTTCTCTTAAGAATCAAATGTTCTTGTCACTTTTCAATTTCAACACAACAATCCAACATTCTACAGAAAAATTACAAAATTCAAGTCAATATATATTGTTTCCTCGCAGTTCAAAACAAATACAGTTCTCTCATATCTACATCTCATAACAAGTTTAAGCAGTAGAGTATGAGACCCAACCGCCCAGAAACGAAAAAGGCAGGCATTAGAAATTTGCACTTGTTCCAATGTCAAACCAACAACCACAAGCCACATTTGATAGATATTAACAATCTACCTTCCGAAGGTCAGAAGTTAGGGGGATATGAAGTGTGCGATGGCGCGGCGTAGGCGGGGTAAAAGGCTGAGCATATAGGAAATGGTAGGACGGAACAGAAGCTCCATCATCTCCACGAACTGGCTTAGGTTCCTCATCGGCGTCACGTAAAGAGTCAGTGGCGCCGCTGCAGCTATCACGGTGAAGAACAGATGCAGCATTATTTCTGTATATATGTATTGATTAACAGGAGAAAATGGAGGGTTTTTGTACAGAATGAGATTTGATTGATTGACTGACTGATGAGTTCAGGATTGCGGTTGATGCATAGTCGTCACGTTTTAAAATAAATAAAATTTAAATTAATCAAATATTAAAATAATACAATTTCTTTTACTTAAACGTAGGAAAAAAAATATTTACTTTTTGTGCCCTTCATGTTACAATTTCATAATTCCTCAAAATTTCAATCCCAAAAATCGTCAAATTTGACAGAGAAAATGTTGCCCCAAAATTCAAATAGGCAAAAAATAAAATAAAAATAGAATCGCCATCTCTTTCACCACGCACACACGCACGCACGCACGCACCCACCCACCCACTAACCCCATCCCCTGCAAAATGCTCAATTCATTTTGCTTGGTTGATTTATCTCAATCAACTACTACCCAACAAAACAAAGAAAATATCTCTATAACTATGCAATCCAAGTTTTATTTTGTCCTTGTCTGGGACACCGGATAAAATCGAAACGATATGATGAAGATTTGTATGGCCCTTGTGCAAAGATGACCCGACATGCCCAAAAATAATAATAAAGAAACGAGCTACTACTCGACTAATGCTTTCACACTTGTGCATGCCAAAATCTGTACATTAACACATCACAATTATGCAGTAATATGGAAGTGACTACAGACGAAAATTGTGAACAAAATAAGTTAATTAGAAGTTAAACACACAAGAAGTTGCTGGCAGATTTGCCTTACATCCATCGAAGGATCAGATAATGATAGACTTCGAAGCAACGTTCTTGCTTCGAGTAGCCCCTCGGATATACTCTCTACAATCTCTTCATCACTTGCCATTAGAGATGCCAGTAACTTGGCACCAGCCATTTTTTCCTGTCAATAACAAAAAAAAACACTTTGTGAAGAAAAAACCACGGTCAAATTTGGCAGACAGAAATTGAGGTTTACATCTTATGCGACAAAACATCATAAAGTGAAAGTGAAATCAGTATTTGCTTAGATTCATAGCAAAAACCTGGCCTTTTGTACAATATGTGTTCTTGAACTCTCAATTTAGGAGGTTTCAAGAGAAAACAAAAAAACTTGAAAGAGTTAAGAAAATAAGTAGGTGCGCTCGTCAATGTAGTAAACTAAAGAGCACAGTTCAAGATAAGGAGAATGAAGCATGCAAAGAACTTCAACCCGATTACTACAATCACATTGTTTCCAAAAGTACCTTGTGTGATCCTTCTCTAAGTGATTTCAAAGCAATGCTGAGGAGATCGAATGAATATGGAGAAACAAAAGACTTCAAATGGTATACTGCCGAGAAAAGAATCTGGATGCATGCAACTCTAATCTCGGGCTCCACCATTTCCTGCTAACGACGAACAGGTCGGTGAAACAGGAAAAAGCACGTCGGTCTTTCCCCGAGTACTTAATATTCAGTTATTTACTTGTATTGGAATCTAAATACAGAGATTCAGATATTACCGTACCCTAGCAGATTGAATAACACGGGGAAGAATTTTCCGAACAAAGGGTTTCTTTCCAGCCCCCGATATCTTTTGACAGGCACTTATGAGTACGTTAGCCATGCATAGGCGAAAAGAGAGGCGAACTGTTGCCTCAGATATGCAATCGTGTTTATCAGACTTGGAGGAGAAATCCTTCACATCATTTGTTAATTGATGGATCACATATGTCAGTACAGAACCTTCAACAGCTGCTTCACCTGCAGTCATGGGCCACAGGTTCCATGAGGTTCAGCTTGAAGTATAAGAGCATGTTTGGGCTAAGCTTATTGAAGGAAAATTTACTTTTTGTTCGCAAACATGTTCGGATAATTTTCTCTTTTCATACCTCTAAGTTAAAAAGTTACTTGTTTGAGAAGTAGCTATTTATAGCTTAAAAAGGCTAACATATTTCCAACTTTGACCGATGAAAAAATTATTAAAACTTATATGTAAACATTTTAAGCTTAGCAAACATGCTCAAAGTACTTGCATGAAGTTAAAGTTATACCAACAGAGTGGATGCCATTTCCAACATGGCAAGTGTCTTCCGAGTTTGAGACCCTTAGTGATTTCCGAGCTTGCAAATCAGTGCATAGCATCAAGGCCAGACAATCAATGCACCCGTGTTGTGCTTTGGAAACTGAAGCAGAAATATAAGGTTTTCAAGATGGAAGAATTACTAAGAGATTCAGCAGCACAAAAAAAATATTTACTCACTTTCATCTCCGTCCACTGATGACCATGATAGAATATTCTGAATTGTTTTTCTTATTCTGAACAAATCAGGATGCTTATACACATTAATGCCTCTAACCTACATCACAAAAAATGGGAAAATGGGAAAGTAGTAGATATCGAGAACAGTTTCTCAAGATTTATCATCATAAAAAAAAATGAATGCTCAGGGGAACTGGAAAACTCACCATTAGAGATGTACAAACCGAAAATAGACAAGCTTTTATCATTAATACATCCTTAGCATTAGCAGCATATTCTAATTGAGAGGACATTGTTGGAATTAGAACCTGCAAATGACAAGGCAGGGTAATTGAGATCATTAATGTAACTTAAGGAGCATAGGCATAAACCATGGAAGAAATTATCGAGCCCATGACAAGGAACCAGAAAAAAAAAAAAAAACCACTTGAACGTAATAATGAAGGACGCTATCATGTTTCAACAATCATGTTAGAATGTGAAGCAATAATCCTCATAAATATGGAAAGGCACTAACATTAATGTAAAGTGTAAACCATATATTTCAAAGCATGCTTAATCTTTAAATCAAATTGTTTCATACATCAGGATGAATTCGCCCACATAGCTCGGCTGCGAGTTTCCGAACATCTTCAAATTCAGACTTACTCAAGGCCCTGAAGAAGACATCAATATACATAAATCAATTTCTTTATCCAAGAAGTGATAATAAGTGTTTAATTATCAGGCGAACCTGTTTATCAGAAGCTCAACAACACATTCAGTACCCTCAAAGTTGAAATATCCTTTCTCTGTAAGAAACATTCATTTGGAGGGTAGTCACTTTACTATAAAGTTTAACAAATCAAAAGGCTTAGCATTTATTACTGTTAGCAGTAATTAGTCAATAAATTTCTACATGTTAATTCTACATCAAACAAGATGTAACACTGTTGGGATATAGAAGTGTTTAATTGTTGTGTGCAACTCAATCACTGTTTTTTCCCAAAACACCATCAAAGCCTAAGTGGGGTTTTAGGCTTCCACCAAGACCCAATTTGTGTGTGTGAGTGTGTGAGTGTGAGAGGTGGAGGTCGGGGCCAGGGGTTTGTGGATTCCCAACCATCCGTATTTATATGAAAGTGAGGTACAACAAAATCTGAAAAATAGCTGTTTGAATTGTCACTCGGCATCTTGTCAAAGGCCACATTAAATAATTAATACGAATTAAATAAATTCATCATATAAGAACTTGATAGAACTCGTCAGCCCACAAGACCCAAAATAACTTTATTAATTAACTTCTTGGCAAGAGAGTGTAGATTTCATTCAAGCAGAGTGAAATGCATGTCGTACATAAGCATAAATATGCTAGTGAAAAGTTCAAAGTATCAGCTTTATGGACATCAATACTGCTGTCAATGCACATGGCTCTAAAAATTCTTTCAAGGTGTATGTGTTCCGAAATCAGTATTATACATCCACTGGAATGAACCACTAGGACAGCATGGACAAAATTGAAAGAAATAAAAAATACATTAAAGTAAGAAAATCATACCATCAACCACACATTTTCTTTGGCGTTCACCATAAACAAGGGGAGAACTTAGGTCATCAAAAACTCTTAGAGGGAGCAGTCTGATTATGAGAAGTGGGCAAAGGTGACTAAAGAGAGAATGTTCCCATTTCATGGTGTCATTAATTGCATCTTCCTTGCCTTGCCATTTGGAAAAGCTCGCATCAACTCTGCTCAAATCAGAACAAAAATAGAAAACATGCGTAAACCATTTTACCCTCATGAAAACTTTCCTTGCGAGCAACTATATAGTATGACAACAATTGACCAAATTCATTCCAAAAGTGAAATTTGAAATGTATTGAATCAAAGCAGCAAATGAAATTCAATACATAGCAGTAAGAACAACATTCAAAACTATGATCCTCCAAAGTAATTGACTAGTCAACACAACACTGTCAAACATTTATCCCAAACATGAAGATCTTGTTAATTATAAGATGTAGTCTACTTTATCTTTTGAGGCCATAACAGAAAAGGAAAAAAGAGCTTAGCCTTTCATGATGAAAGAAAGATCGCTACATGTCATCTAGTGAACCAAGTATGAAATTATAGTCTAATACATTGTGTTCTTCCAGATTCGCTTCAAAGCATCTCGGTTTTTCATATACCAGGCAGAAGATAACTGTGGTGAATTTTTAGTAACCTACGTCAATTAGTAGTGAGGACGAACACACAGAAAATACTCATCAGCACAGTGAAAAGGAAAAGAGGGCCAAAAAGAAAAATTACTAACATTTTCTCCCTTGTATGCAAGATAAGTCGATGAAAGACCACATTTGAAGCTTCGGCCAAATATTCACTTATATAACTCAGAAACTTCACAGTAATAGCATTCGATGGTTCAGATATCATCTTGTCTATCAAGGGGCCAACCATTACATCCCAATCTTCAACCTGAAATTTTTCACAAAATTATAGTAGTGAACTCTAGTGCTTCAAAAGGAATTCAGTGCAAGGCAGTAAAGGCAGACGATAGGTTGTAAGGAGAACCAAAGGTGACGGAGTGTGGAAGGACGTAGAAGCAGCTAGAATTATAAGCAAGCCAGTAATTACAACACGTGAGATTTCAAAATAGCTTATTTTAAGTAGTAGTTGGACTCAAGAGAGACTAGGAAGAGATTAGTTCAAGTTGAAAGAGGCTTCATTTGACCTCATTTGGGAATAAAGAGGTAAAAAGTTTTTTAAACAATGTTCGTAAATTTATGGAGAGCAGATTAGGGAAGAACAAAGTGCCCTAACAGCAACCTTTTGGGGAAGCTCCATCCTATATGAATTACTCAATGGACCGGTAGCAGTTGAAGATCATCTGAGGATACCTTGCAAGGAGAACACAACATTAAAGGCAGAGCTTATGAAAAAGTGTAAGCACCAAACACTGGCTAAAGATGGCAGACTTCACTATTCCAGGGTTACATAACCCCATGAGCAAAAAATGAAGAAGCTTTGGAAGGAAGAGGAGCAGGAGCAGGAGCAGGAGCAGGAGCAGGAGAGGAGAACAAAATCGATTATATTGAGTAATTGATAGATATTAGACCACAAAAAAGCTAGGCGTATAACACGGAGACCAAGAAAATTAGAGTACAGTCTAACTTACAGTTTTTGCCCACTCTGGCAGCAGCTTCAGCAGCCTATCAGGATCGACCTTCGACCCTATACAGAAACAAGAGCACACTACATGAAAGAGGTTACTGGATTCTTCAACTTTAGTAGGTGTTTGGTTGTGGGGGGTACAAAAGCGGTTTGGACGACACAAAGTCAAAGGATGATTAGAGCAAAATTCTAACCAGGGTTGGGAGAGGAATAAGATGTTTTGTGCATACCTTCTTCATTACCAGAAGAAGAAACTGCAGGATCTGGGTTCAGGCAGAGATTGCTGCGGAAGACAACAGTAAATTTGTAAATGTTCAACTACAAAGCCACTATATTATAGTGAGGGCAAACACCTTTTATAAATAAATTGAAGAAAAGTCCTGCTTTTATCCTTTCAAATACTCCATGATCCACAGAGAAGGATTATACTACAAACTATACACTGTATTGTTCACATTATTTCGCAGGAGTAAGATATGAAAAAATTAATTATTATATAAAGGTACCTAAGACAGTCAAGCAGCTTGCACACAACTTCAGGTTTTTGTCTATGATTAATAAGCAAGGCCATGAGAGTACTACTCGTGGATAGCTGCACTTTTCCTTGTGTGGAGTAAAATAGACCAACTAGTGTGGACAATACTAATGCAGGGTCTGCAAGAACAAAAACGAAGTCATTGATGTCAGTAAAACAGTTCAATTTTGAATGTTTTAATCCACAACAGGCGCAAAGAGAAGGCAATTTCACACGCAAGAGACAAGCCTTATTTTTCTGCCTCAATCTGTTGCTTGAAGAATTGTAGGGCATATAGTAATGTGTGTGTGTGTAGGGAGCGGAGGATATGATTATGCATTCAGCGAACAAGTGAACCTAAACACTTTGCAAATAGAAATATACATGATGCAACCTCACAGGCAAAGCTATATCAAAATACACAAGGTAACAATATTCTTTTCTGAAATATCCTGCCGATGGCCAAGAGAATTTTAATGCACTTTTTTTATCCAACAGAAGTTATACATCACCCAAAAAGACATGGACTAGAGACTCAGTGTTCAGACTAACCAATCATGGGAATCAAATTGGACGCCTGATTTTGAATAGCACAATTTTCATTTCTGAGGCATCCTAACAAGTGGTTTGCAATATCTTGCCTGCAAATTCATTTAAATGTAATTTAACAATAAGAATCTGAATCACAAAAACAACGTGGAAGTACCATAAAACCTTGTATCAACAGAAAGCAGTTACACATACCACATTTCTTGTGAGATAACAGACCCAGATGATATGTGTATGAGATCTGAAATAACATCAACAGCATTCATTCTCTGTGCATCATTTTCAGAATCAATGCGCCTTAGTACCTCTTGCAGGCACCAAACATCTGGGCATCTGCCAAGTCAAAAATGCATCACATTCGGAATAAAGATGGCATCTAACAAAACAAATCTGGCAAGTGAATAATAAACATACATGGAACAATATTCTGCAATAAGATTAACAACTGCTTTCGCTGCCACATCTCTCTCATCCAAAAGATGTAGAAGTGAAGGTAGAATGGCTTCTATTTGTCTATTGTCTTCAAGATTGCTTTTCGACAGGTTCGTCCTACACATGACTGCTTTGAATATGCAAATTGCACCATCGATTACTTCCTCGTCGGCACAGCTTAGCTATAATAAAACGTTCTTTAGTGCTGAACACATATGATTGCTTTAATGACTATGATATAAGCTTATAGAACAAAAATTACTCTATCCCGTAGACATGGCCTGCATTGGCACAGTATTCCCAGCGAGAATGACTCCTAAAGATTGACTGACATTTTATTTTTTTTGATAACCGTGGATGTCCGGGCCAGCTTCCGCACACCTTGACTAATCCCACAGGGCCCTGAAGTTTACAACCGTTTCTCACCTCAGTGGCCCTGAGGGGATTCGAACTGATGACCCTTGGGGAACAAACCCAAGGCCTGACCAATTGAGCTACCCCTTAGGGTTAAAGATTGACTGACATTAAAGATGGGAAAGTCCATGGAGTAATTTATACTGGGAAGTTTCATATCATTAACTTTGCCCCAACCAATTTTAACAAGCTGAAAAGTAGATTTCCTAGTCGCATGGAAAACGCGGGCTTTTACAGGTTTTAGATTTTTTTCAAGGTCAACTTGGAAACTCATCAAAAAACATATGCTAACATCAGATCAGTCTAGGCCAAAAACTAGGAGGATATAATAACCAAATAAATATTGCAAGTTTTCTACTATTTTGCAGATTTGCTTGTCCTTGGAGGATGAGATTGACTAACTGCATTAATCCTGCAGCATTTCTCAGAGTTACTTCTAATAAACGATTTTCATTTAAAAGCAGTGGCAGAAATTTACTTTAAGATAACTCGGCCATGCACTCTTCTTCGGAAAGAGGAGCTTCAGCTCGAAAGCAAAGTCTAAAAGTGTTGAAATTGATGCTTAACGCCACTTCGCCAACTGGCGTTACCTGCGCTTTCGTGTCTCTCAGTGTGGTCAGGACTGGGTGTTTCCGAGCAGCGAAGCTTAAACCCATTCGCATTAGTTCATCCAAAGTTCCTTACCCAAATACAATCTTGGGCCAAGAGTTGCCAGCTTTTTTTGTTTGGGCTGGAAGCTAAAAGAAAGTGCTAATTGCTGTCTACTGGGACCTATAGGTTTACGGACTAAGATTGGTCCGCTCTGAAAAGTTGAGTTTTCGGTTCAATTTGAATTGGTTTGATCCCAATGCCTCGCCAGAAAGGGTTCACGAAAGGAAAACCATCCAGCCTTTCAAGCCCTTAAAGAATCCTCTCAGAAGCCCATGTATATTAGTCCAAGATGTGACTTTCACAGGATCAATTGCTCATTGGCGCAATTACCCTATCACCCTTGCCAGTGGCAGGATGTCCTTTCATCTCAAACCTCCAACAGATAGACAAATGCATCATTCCCTCCCCCCAAAAGCTAAAAAAAAAAATAATAATAAGTCAACCATATCTAAACTAGATTTCCACCTAAATAGGAAAGTGTTTACCAAAAGCTTCTAAAGCAGAAAACATAAAACTATACAAGTGCCCAAATAAGGGCTTGTTCGGTATAGATTTTAATCCAATTAAAATTAAAAATATAGCCGTTATTGGGTCTCACTTGTCTAATAAAAGTCAACAATAACGGCTAATTTTTCAATTTTAATCTCTATCAAACACACTCTAGAGAAAGTTGATATAAGCATTGCATAATGCTACCTGTATGCCCTCAAGAAGAAACGGATCAACATTTGAAGGATCATATTTAGTCGTTTGGTCCAGCTTAAAATCCAATTAAAATTGAAAATATAGCCGTTATTGGGTCTCACTTGTCTAATAAAAGTCAACAATAACGGCTAATTTTTCAATTTTAATCTCTATCAAACACACTCTAGAGAAAGTTGATATAAGCATTGCATAATGCTACCTGAGATATGAGAACTTGAGATATCTGAGATCCAAAATCAGTCATTGCAGCTCCAAATTTCTTGTCATCTAAACGGCCCAATAAAAGGGAAAGACAATTTAGGAAAAACTTTATGATCTCTACTCCACTGTCCTTATTCGAACTAGATTCTTCAGCATGATTATCTGCATAGAACTGCAAATGTTCTTCATCAGGATTTAAACTAAATCAATAAACATATAAGAAGAACAGGGTGGAAAGAACATAAACATACGCACATGCCTTCACATATCTATGTTTCACTTGACTTCTAAATTTAAAACAAACAGAAAATGGACCAAAATTCGAGACCATGACGTATTCCTTTTCTGTAACACGAGTTCATAATCTATACAGTTAAGGACTTGGATTATTGTGTCAACTACTAAATGACATTTCACCAAATAAACTGTAGTCCATCACATTCATGTAGATTTGGGGGCTTTCTAAGTTTTGTTACCTAGTGAATGTCGTCACGAATTGAATTATAATCAAATTGCAAGGGATTCTTGGCTAGAGAAAGGTTCCAAGAGAGAGGGAGAGAGAGTTTTCCTTGCTTCTCTCATCAATCAAACCAGATGAAAATGTCATATCAAAAGTAATCATTCATACCTGAATCCCAGACAAATATTGGTCCAAAAGTTCTCTATATTGATGAGCAAATTTGTGATCTTCCAAGTGTAAGAGCACGCCATAATGTTTCCAACAAGAAGAGAGAAGCAATGCTCCAGTCTTCACCATCTCGAAGTCTGTCTTTCAACATGATTCAATAAAATACATAAGAACCGAGGTTCGGGTCAAGCAAAGTCACACAATTACAAAAGGCTTGCAACATTCAACATCAATTACACCTGCTTTATTTTGAAAACTATCGTAACGCTTTTTCGTTTCCAGCAACCACTTAAATACTTTCTCTAATCCTCGAGCGTGCAAAGGCTGACTTTTTCTGCTCCACTGCATATTTTAAAAAGAAGGAAAAGATCTAGTGAGTAAATCTCATTGTAGCTTTGCAACAGGTTGCCAAACAAGACTATAAAGCATTAAAATAAAAAATATGAAAATCAACTTATGATATATTATATAGATTCTGAATCAAATTAGCTCAAAGTAATCTACTTTTAATATATAATGCAAGACTAAAAGCCAGATGTATAACCCAGTCAAGCAGCAATAGAAAAACTAATACATCGAAAACCTCTGCAATCAACACAAGAACAAAGGCAAAAATAATCTGCACAAAGATCTAGTTTATGAATACCGAGTTAAGAACATACAGCTGTAAGTCTCTGCACAAGAGTCATGAGTTGATCCAGATGATCCCAAAGCAACAATTTCATTTCCAAGCTGCCCTGCAATTCAGAAGCTTTGCTCAAAGTCTTTGCTTCTCTTTCACTGGTATCAGCTGATAATAAAGCAATTGGTCTATTATTTGCATTAAGGACGGATGACTTTTTACTGAGATTTGAAGAACTGGACACCATATCCTTTCTGGTCAATGCTACTGTAAGAGATAATATGAAATCAGCAGCAGCAACAGAAAGGCGAGTTGGCAACTCAAATCCCTCCTGCAAATTGCTGCAATATCATTTATCAAACACAGGGGTCAAAAGATGCAAACCAACTGGGCATTATCTCTAGCACTATATCTAAAGAAAAAATACATTGTTATAAATATCATCCACATCATAACTACACCAACTTAACAATAATATTCTACCAGATACTTGTAAATACAGGGATCATGATTGAAATATAAAGACAATTTTATTTGCATGTATAACAATAATGTTTGAGTAAAGGCTATTTATCTGAGGTGCAGATAACAAATTTTTTCCATTAGTCAACACTATAACGAGGTGTAGAGTTACCATTCGAAGAGTCTTACCTTGGGATTTCTTAACTAAAAGCTAGAAGATAGGAGATTTATTTAAAGTACAGGTTCCTATAACAATTCCGTAGAGAAATGATACATAAAATCAACTCGTCATTGAAGTCCAGAAACAAAAGTCTTAACCAATTGCTACAACATATGTTTAAATTGGGAATTAAATATTACACAATTTCAATTAGAAAAATAAAGCGAGTTCCTTCAACCAGCAGCAGTCAAGTAATGGTCACCAAGTAAAACCTCATCACGTGAAAAATTGAAGGACAAGCGAGAGTAAACTTCAAGTTATTTGATAGCACTAATAAGAGGATAGATACCTTCCATTGCATGTTATTGATAAAAGATGGGTAACACATGAACAAAACATCTTCAACATTGCATTATACCTCTTCTTTATTCCTACAAAAAGGAAAAAAAAGAGAGAAAAAATAATAACTTAACAAACCCTGGTTAGTTTACTAATTAGGAGGAGATGAACATGATAACATATCTAACAGTCCCCAATCCCCCCACTAGCCACGAAAGAAAAAATTGAAGATAGTAACATAATATAGGAGCTGCACTGAAGGTGCCAAAAATATCACTTTTTGATATCAAGTTGATTTAAAGTAAATGGAAATGTTACCATCAGTCACAATATTTTTCACAGTATTCTCGTACTCTATAAGGCCGTGTCCAAGAATACACCACCCAAGGGCAATATAACGATCATCCTTTCTCGATATAATTCCTGCTAAATTTCCTACAGTATCTTGGAATAATAAGTCATCTTGAAACAGCCAGTTCAGAAGTGCCATAGCCTGGTTCCCGTATTTCAATTCTCTTGCTCTCAACGACTGACGAAAAAAAAGTATCAATATTCAACTAATCATTATCCAAATGCAATCATATTGCTTACTGATAGTAAATGGTTTGTATAATTTGGTAGAGAAGTGTTCTATACTTACGCAAGTGCAATGTACAAAAATGAGTATATTTTTTTGTAAATTTGTTCAAAACAATGTTTTTATATTAGTTTATGGGCATGAACAGAGATTTATTTGGCCCAAGTTGATGAATTGAAAATAAATTGAAATGTGGGAAATTATGCCTATGCGTACACATAGGCCAATGGCCATGCATATACAAGAAATTGTCAGATGGAAACTGAAGCAATTTTGCTTCTACTATGAGTACGCAAGGATATAACCATGCATACGCTTTGTTCAATTTTATAGCAGTTGGGCTGTTTTTTCATTCGAAATCCGATGCTGAGTTTTCCAACTTTTTATGAATTGTTGGGGCTTGTTTGAGGCATATAGATGGAAATACTATGGATAGGCGATATATTTTCATTTCCAAATATAAAAAAGAAGAAGTAAATCATTACATGAGATATTCCAATTCATTCATCAATTACTCAAACTTCTTTAAGTTTTGAAAAAAAAAAAAATAGGAATAATCAATTGTGCTTTTATGCTTCTTTCTTGAAAGCTTGTCAATCCACTAAACTATTTGCCGGAAATCCTAAAAACATACTAGAGAAGACAAATATCGTTTTTAGGACAGGGTATCATATACGTGTTCGAGCCTCATTCTTCGTTTCAATTTGTTCAAGTTTCTATATTCATTTTCTCCTCTTCAATACTTCCAACATATTTTGCCAATCAAAAAAATTAAGTGCATATGATCTAATCTTTAAAAATTTACTTACAAGTACGCAAATAATTTATTTCTCTTATGGAAGTTTAAAATAAGTGAGTTATTTATATCGATTTGAATAAGATGATTTTTTATTTTATTTTAAAGTAACCCATAAAATAAGTAATTTATCCAAACATGTGCAAAAATCACTTAAAATGAAATTTTAAGCTTAGAAAAAAATGCTGAAGGTTACTTGTAAAATTAGGAAAATGGGAATTGAAAAATTAATTACATGTTCAATCATGGGAATGAGTACTTGGTCCAATGCCTCATTTTTTTCCACGGCATCACCTACGTACTTGTGAAGAAACCACAGCGAATCTTCTAATGAAGCTGTAAAAAAACCGAGTGATTAAAAGGATTAACATTTTTTCCAATTTATCTTATCAAAAATAAAAAATTACCTGTATGTGTTAAAAGGGTAAAATTCAATGCTGTTTAAATATAAAAACTGAATAACTTATACGTATAAGTACTTGAGCTACGTAACAAGGTTACTCTTCGTTAAATTGAGGACACAACAATATATATTTATACCAGTAACAGGGGCGGCGATTTTGGGAGGAGAGTTGAGGCGGGAAATGGAGTCTTGGAGTTTTTTTGGCTTAGCGTTGAGGAGAGCGGTCATGACCCGACCCAAGGTTGCGGATACCATGGGACCCGGTACGGAACCCGAGCCTGAATCTGGCTCTGATATTAAGAGTGTAGATGGATACTGAGAGGGTCTCACGACAGGTTGCTGCATATCTTCTTCTTCCATTATTGATTAGTCAGACTGATGAATTTGTGCAGAGGGGGAGAAGAGAAGAAGAGAGAGAGAGAGAGAGAGAGACCGATTTATTCGGGTGGTTTCTCAAAGAATCGGTTCTTCCATTCAAATACGAAAGCGTGGGCTAACCTTAAAATTTTAAGTTGTTTTGTTAAAAATGTCTGGGACCCATTTGTAATTTTTTCAGAAGTTAGGGACCTAGTTGCTAGTTTTCCTAATTAAAATTAGAGGATGTGTAGTAGAGATTAAAATTAGATTAAAATTAAAAATATAGCCGTTATTGTTGACTTTTATTAGACGGGTGGGACCTAATTACGGCCATATTTTCAATTTTAATTGAATTTTAAGCCGTACCAAACAGGCTTTTAATAACATTGATGTCTTTTTTAAAAGTAAAAAAATAATAAAAAATACATCATTTGCGCACCAACATACATAATTTGGTGTCACCCTCCAACCGTACTCCATTTCATTGTGCAACACTATAATTTTGTTAATAGCTAGCTAAGCATATTGTCTATATTATAAAAGAGTACATTAATGATGTCATTAAATACAAGAGTTCAGTATCATATTCACAAGTGTGCGTGTTGACCAACTATTCGGGTTTTTGGATCTAAAAATAAAGAGAATGTTGTCTTGAAACATAGAATCTCGAGGGTTAAGCTTGCGATTCGTAAAACTTGAGACATCTATTCTAAGAAACAAACTTCTGCAACAATTAGCACATTGAATGCAAATGTTAAGAATTATTTTTTCCATATTCATTTTCAACCACATCCAAAAAACGAAAATTATTTTTCATGTATTTTCATAATTTTTTTAACATTTTGATCACATGTTCTCTAGAAAATTAATTTAAAAAAAAAAAATCATTCCCGCACAAACATTCGAACTAGAAGACAAGCTGACATTACTTTGAATGATAAATGTTGAAAAAGATGAAAATATTGGAGAGAAATGCTAAGGAAAAAATATTGGTATTCACGTGGCCACCCAACTTGATTTTGTTTAAATTTAGTGTCCACATAGCCACCCAACTTGATTGTCATCCAATTTTAAACTTGGTGTCCACAAGACCACTTGATTTTGTTTAAACTTGGTGTCCAATTTTTATTTTAATTTTTTAAAATTTATTATATATATATAATGCAAATTCACCCTTTTACCCCTTCCAAAATTAATGAAAATAGTAAAAAGTTGAGTGACTATGGTAAAATGTTATCTAAAATTGGGTGGTCATAATAAAACGTTATATGAAATTGGATGGTCTTGGTGAAATAAAATTCAATTGAATGACCATAATGGCACTAAATATAAAATTGAGTGACATCATGGTGAAACAAAATCAAGTTAGGCGGCCATGTGAACACCAAATTTAAAGTTGGATGGCCACCAATGAATTTAACTCAAAAAAATGTAATTTGTTGGAAGTTTGAAACCTAAAAAAAAAGGGTAAATTTGATGAAGAGGGGAAAAAAGTTGAACCGGCCGGTTCTCAACTCAACATCTAAGGCGGTGCGAGAGACCCGCCAATTCTTGTCTACGTTCTAACTCAACACCAAAATCTTCGGCCGCCGGCACCACATCCTGGCGCAGAAAAAACTGATACTCCTACTCCGTAACCGCCCGCCGCCGTCATGCATCCAGACCACAAGCCTCTTTAAGATATTCACTAAATGCTTCACCCTTTCCTCAAAGAACCCCTGCAACCACCTCCACCCCCCAGACACTCTATCATCACACACTTCTTCCAAAACTCACTCAACCAACAAGGCTTCGAGCACAACTACCGAACCATATGTAAC
The DNA here is from genome assembly GCA_903798275.1 of Fraxinus angustifolia subsp. syriaca. Classification (NCBI taxonomy): domain Eukaryota; kingdom Viridiplantae; phylum Streptophyta; class Magnoliopsida; order Lamiales; family Oleaceae; genus Fraxinus; species Fraxinus angustifolia. The sequence continues at coordinate 15,980 of CAIGRE010119235.1, read as the reverse complement.
CAATTGCTTGACTTCACGCGGGCAAAATCTCTTTTAAATGGTCAATCTATTCATGCCCATGTCATTAAATCTGGACTTCAGATCATACCACTGATATCCCACCATCTGATCAACTTTTACGCGAAATTACAGTTCCCACACCACTCGGAAAAATTGTTTGATGAGGCTCCCTTCAAGTCTTCTACCACTTGGAGTTCTATAATCTCTTGTTTTGCGCAAAATGAGCTCCCATTTCGAGCATTTCAGTATCTATGCTTAATGCTTCGTAATGGTGGAGTGAATCCTGATGACCACATATTTCCTAGCGTGACAAAATCGTGCGCGATGATGAATGATTATCGAGCAGGGCAGTCGACACATTGTCTTGCAGTGAAAGTTGGGTTTGACTTTAATGTGTTTGTTGGGAGTTCTGTAGTGGATATGTACGCAAAATGTGGGAATTTAGTGGATGCTAGGAAGATGTTCGATGAAATTCCGGGGAAAAATGTGGTGTCTTGGAGTGGGATGATATATGGGTATGCGCAAATGCGTGAAGACGATGAGGCTTTGAGGCTTTTTAAGGACGCTTTGATTGAGGATTTGGGTGTTAATGATTTTACTTTTTCGAGTGTGATTCGAGTTTGTGGGAATTCGACCTTGCTTGAACTGGGGAAGCAGATGCATGGGTTGTGCTTGAAAATGAGCTATGATTTGTCGAGTTTTGTGGGAAGTTCTTTAATTTCCATGTACTCAAAGTGTGGTGTCATTGAGGGAGCATATCTTGTTTTTGATGAGGTTTCAGATAAGAATTTAGGAATGTGGAATGCAATGTTGATCGCATGTGCTCAACATTCACATACAAAAAACGTGTTTGAGTTGTTTGGGAAAATGGAAAGGGTAGGAATGAAGCCAAATTACATTACATTTTTGTGTCTACTCTATTGTTGTAGCCACGCGGGGCTGGTTGAGGAGGGAAAGTATTACTTCAAGTTGATGAAAGATCAAGGTATAGCGCCAGGGGATCAGCACTATGCTTCAATTGTTGACTTACTTGGCCGAGCTGGAAAATTGCACGAAGCTGTTGAAATTACTAAAGAAATGCCAATGCAACCAACAGAATCTGTGTGGGGAGCTTTATTAACTGGGTGCCGAATTCACGGAAACACAGAGTTGGCAGGTTACGTAGCTGATAGAGTCTTTGAGTTAGGCCCTGTTAGCCCTGGCCTACACGTGCTATTATCCAATGCTTATGCAGCTGCTGGCAGATATAAAGAGGCTGCAACAGCAAGGAAAATGCTGAGGGACCTTGGAATGAAAAAGGAAACTGGTCTGAGCTGGGTAGAGGAAGGTAATAGGATTTACACATTTGTTGCAGGGGATAGGGCCAATGCGAAATCTGAAGAGATTTATAGGAAACTGGAGGAACTAGGGGAGGATATGATGCGAGTTGGTTATGTTGCAGACACAAGTTTCGTGCTACAAGAAGTTGGCGCTGATGAGAAGATCCAGAGTATTCGATATCATAGTGAGAGATTAGCCATTGCATTTGCACTTATTACCTTTCCACCAGGACGGCCAATTAGAGTTATGAAGAACTTGCGCATCTGTGGTGATTGCCACACTGCAATAAAGTTTATGTCCAAGTGCACTGGACGGATAATTATCGTCAGAGATAACAATCGATTTCATCGGTTTGAAGACGGGAAGTGCTCCTGTGGTGATTATTGGTGATTGAATTGCCAGTACATTTGACCTTTGTCCAATTTCCCTAATAAAGCCATTTATGCTATTTAGTCAGTTCTGCAAAGTCTGACTGGTTAGTCCAACACCTATCTATACATCCATTGAAATTCAGACTGCCAGTCTCCAAAACATGGCACCCAAATGGACGACACGCACACTCCTATCCTACCAAGCCTGAGTTTAGTGACTGCGCTTTGGACAGCCACATCCGTAGCATCATGTAGACCTCTCTTCCAAGGTACAAGAAGAGTATAGTACATGGGAGCTTAGTCTTCCTCGAAGTGGTGGGTAGCACGAAAAAAATTTCGACACAAGATAAGGCTGTTCAAATGAAAGAAACAATCTCATACAAGGACTCAAGTCTTGAAAACATGCCCATCTTTTAAGATTTGTCATGTGAGTCTCATATGTCACCATCTCCACAAGCTCCTGCCATTGATGCCGAAGAATGTAGAATCTCCAGGGATACAAACTCAATTGTACAGAATGGAAATGAAGCTTTTATAACCAGTATTTAACAGTGGAAGCCCTGCCTGTTGCATTTTCCAAAGACGTAACTGAAGGACCTGCCCTGCTGCCAATGTCACATGCTGCTCGATTGAGCAATTTGATAGACAGATAGAGCACCCCATGTTTAACCAATTCTGAAATTTCTGCCCCGAACAAGGATTTGAATTTCTTGTCATGGCTGTTTCCTATAATGCCAACAATTATATGGTTACTGAACTTCGGATGGAAAACTATTCTCTCAACTAGATTTTGCTATTTGATTAAAATTTGCTTCTGAAGAACATGAAATGATTATCTTATATTTCAATTGTATATTTGTATTGGTCTCGTGCTTTCAAACAGAAGCATGTTCCTCGGGTAACATGATAGATTTCATTCTTTACCCTGGGAAACCCACATTTTTCAATAGGACTTCTGAGATTGGAATGTAACCCGGCCTTGTTTGACACGAGTGCATACGAACCCCCGACCAAAACGAAAGGGAACAGGACTGGAATGCGAATGCAATTCAAATATGGCGACTCCTTACATGGCAATCCAATTATTATTCCATTGCACATTGTTTTTTGAGGAGCAGTTTTAACTTTTAAGGAATATGACGCATCAGCCAATTGTCCACGTGATTGAAAAATCGCTGTCCTACGACTGATTTTGGATCAAACAAATGGAATTGTTACTATTTTTTTCCTCATAATTCGCTACTAATACCATCTGAATTTTGTAAATACCGTTTCCTCTTTCCTACTGTCCAAATTCAGTTGCTGCCGAAATTCCAATGCAATTTTTTTGTGGCTATAACCTCTTATATTTTCTTGGAAGAATCTCTTACCTCTTTTGTAAAGTATTTTATGATTTTATGAAGTTTTAATACATAGCTAGTAGTCTCATTCTGGGTTTGTACAACTGAGGAAGGTATATGTGATTTTTTCTGGTCAAAATGGTTGGTTACATAGTTGCTCAGTTACAACCTTGTTTTTATTAATATATCTTTGTTTCCAGTACATATAATTCCGTTTTCTGGACTGCTAAGTATTCTTGGTTCTTGGGATTGTAATAATCAAAATATATACATTTTTTATAGATCATTTCTTGGTACTCTTCATCTTCATTTTTCTTCAATATTTTTTCTCTTTTCTGTAATTTTTTCCTTCTCTTATATTTTTAACACCTTCTATACAGTTGCCTAAATGGCATATCAGTTAGAATTTAACTGTGAACTTTGAGATTGACTACTAATTGGGGCACAGAACATGATTACTAGGGTGCTCGTTTCATCGTGGAACAATATGGGTGATAATCCTTTATGGGGTTTATTCAGGAATACATGGTATTTTTTCTTGGAAAGCTTTACTTTAGAGAAACTTTGCTTTTGTTTATAGAATAATTTATATTAACAAGCAACACATTTTGAGTAAACTTAATATTAATCACTTTTCCTGTTCTGTTTGACATTCCTCGTGTTTTTCTTTCCAAGTTGTGCGTTACAGAAACTTTATATAGCCAATGATTCTCATTGTTGCGATTTATGTTGACATTCCTCGTGTTTTTCTTTTCCAAGTTCTGGTTCTCATTCTAATTCACAGGTCATTTATTGTGTTTATATTTCTGAATTGGTCCAAAGGAAATGGAAAACGAAAAAAAGAATAACGCAATTCAATTGATGCATGTTTCTAATGCTTTGTAGGGAAATTTTCAAGAAAGACGAGTTAAGTCTAGAAATGGCACAGATTGCCTTGCCTGCAGCACTAGCCCTAACTGCAGACCCTATTGCTTCTCTAATTGATACTGCTTTTATTGGCCATATAGGTATGTGTCTCCTGATTCTTGTTTTCATGTCTAGTGTTTCATGGCTAATGAACATTTCGTATTCAAATATTTCTTCTTAGAATGTATTGATTTGACCCTTTTTGTTGCTGATTTTGCGTCAAATATGGATATCTTTTCATTGTCTTAATAGATCTAATGTATGTAGAGAAATTCTATTCTAGACTTTTATCATCTTTCCTGATGAAATTTTATTTGAAACCCTATTGCAAAGAACTACATTATGCTATGATAGGAAGGATTTACTGCTATTCTTATTAGTTCGTTTATATTATGCTTATGTTTACAAATACCTGGTCACTGATTTTATGAGATTTCATCAATATCACGTCATCTGCTGGGAACAGAATCTATCTAAGTTTCGATTTTACTTAACTAAAATGAAAACAACCTTATGATCTCTATTCCTGTCTATTTTTTCTTACTCGTTTATCCTATAGGTCCTGTGGAGCTAGCTGCAGTAGGAGTTGCAATTGCTGTCATTAATCAAGTATCAAAAATTGCAATTTTCCCACTTGTTAGTGTCATGACTTCTTTTGTTGCTGAAGAAGATGCTATGCAAAATTTGAAAGGTGAAACAGAGGAGATTAAATTATTGGAAAAAAGGTTTTCTGCAGATAGTGAAAAGGAAGAGTTTATACCAGAAATCGGCATGCACCAGTCCTATCCTCTTGAATTTCATAAGCAAGTGGTTAATAAATTTTTACTATATAGTCAGAAGACATTTTTCTTATTAAGTTTGTTTTTTTACTTTAACTCGCGATAATTTTCTGGTGAATTTTGAATTGGAGTTGACAAGAAAGTCACCTTCTACCATTAACTGTGTAGAAACTAGTGACGGCGGGAATAAGAAAAGGCATATATCATCAGCAATGGCGATTGGCGCCATTCTTGGCCTCATCCAATCTATATTCCTTATTTGTGCTGCAAAACCCATTCTTGACTACATGGGTATAAAATCAGTAAGGTCTTATTTGGGCTTCTGGATACTTCTTTCCTTCAGATGTAAAATAGCTTTTGTGCAGCACCAAAAAACTCACATTTTACTGCTAAAAAATCGATATCTTTTCTGGTATGTAGTTTAATACAGATGTTTCTACAATATTATTAGCTCCTAATATAGAATTCCAATAGTGGAATCCGTGAACTCCAGAAAATTGCTTATATGTTTCTTTTTCTAGCATAAATTTTCCATTTTCATAAGCAATTACTATATCATGATATGAACAACTTCAAGGATACTTTTACTTGTGTAGAATTCGCCTATGCTGAAACCAGCACTAAGGTATTTAACATTGAGGTCACTCGGTGCTCCAGCTGTTCTTCTTTCTTTGTCCATGCAAGGGGTCTTTCGGGGTATTAAGGATACAAAAACTCCTCTGTGTGCAACTAGTAAGCAAATATTTCGCTTTTATTCAAGCTAATTACTAATTAGAAACGTACATATGATCACCACGTTATTAACTTGACATATCTTATCATTATACATATACATCTGTATATGGTTTATACTTTGTATTCATTTAGAAAATACTCAACTGCAAGCTTGAAAGTCATCCATATAGAAATATGAAAACTGCTAGTGCAACCCAATCTAAATAGGCGTTCAAATAGAAGATGATTTGTTGAACTTTTAGCATTGCAATGTAGTGGTTGGAGATGTGGCAAATATAGTATTGGACCCAATATTCATCTTCCTATTCGGTATGGGTGTTAGCGGTCCAGCCATTGCCCATGTCATTTCCCAGTAAGTTTTATCACTTCTTGAAGCATTTTTCATTTTTCAACTTGAATTATCTCTAGAATCTGCATTTCGTTGAGTTATTATTTGGTTGTTTTCTCTCATTTTCCATGTGGTATTATAGGTACTTAATTGCCTTGATGCTCATGTGGAGATTAATGGAAAAAGTTAGTCTCTTGCCTCCAACAGTTAAGGACCTGCAACTTGGACGGTTTTTCAAGAATGGTGAGGGATTTGGGAGTTCGTATATCTTTGCATTATGTTATTCTGTTCATGCTTTTGTTCCATGTTTGGTAAGTTGAATTAGTCGGTACTAGGCAGTACTAGAGATGAAAATGAAGTGAAAATTTTGTCAATTGTACCGTTCAGTCCCATCTAGCACTGGTTACCAAATACGCCATGATTGTGCATCTTCGTATAACCTTTACCATTTAATCATCTTCCCTTCATTCAAAAAGAAAAAAGCTTCACAATTTACATGGAATAGGGGATCCTGATATCGAGTGTTTTGTAACTTGTAAAGAGATGGAAAAGCGACTCTATGAAAAAGCCAAACTTATAGACAGAATCAGTGGACTAGACATTATTGTATTCTATGACCTGAAGAAATAATGTGGATAAATAGACAAGCCATCGCAACATATAATACAGAAATGTTTCATTTTCATAATAGTCTTGCGGAACGGTTTTACTCGAGTTGCTCTCTTTTTCAAATTGTAAATTTCATCGATTCATATTACTAATATATTTAGTGTTTCTGTACATAAATTATCTAATATTTGAGTTACCATCAGTTTGCTTCAGTAAATACTAATATGAGACATTTGTTCTCGATAAACCATGGTGAAAAAATGTCAATTTCTATTCCCTTGCCAATCCAACCATCTTAACTCCTCACTTGATTCTTCTTCTGAAATCAACTGTATAAAAGCATAACTTCTTTTTATATGATACTTGGGACCAGGATTGCCTTTGTTATTCAGGGTAATTGCAGCAACGTTCTGTGTAACGCTGGCAGCTTCATTGGCTGCAAAACTGGGATCAACATCCATGGCTGCCTTTCAGGTGTGCTTGCAAGTTTGGTTAGCAACCTCATTGCTTGCTGATGGATTAGCTGTAGCTGGACAAGTAAGAATTATTTTATTTTCCTTATTTCATTGTCATCTTTGTTGGTCTATGTGGAGCCTAATTGTACTTCACGCTTTTCCCCTCCATTACGGATCAACCTTCTCAGTAAGGTTGACTGGAGTTTGCAGGGAGGTGATAGGTCCCTCCCTTATTTGGTAGTCATCTGCACGTGTTAGGTCATCATATTCCTAGGATTTTAGAGGGAGCCATTTTTGTCTACACAAGATAAAGACGTGTGTGAAAAACCCCTTCTAATGTCCTTTTCTATCATTGTGAAAAAGTTTGGAACGACAAGTAAACATACATCTTGTATTGAGGGTGAACCCCTATAAATCTATGTGTGCCTTCAAATTGTTATACAGGCGATTCTGGCCAATGCATTTGCAAGAAAAGATTATGAGAGGGCCACCGCCGCTGCTGTTCGTGTATTACAGGTAGCATAGTTTTTGAGTTATCAATTCTAATTCTTAGTCCTTTTCTTGTGTCTTTTATTTTTATTCTGCCCTTCTACTATCCAGTACTAATGATGTCTTTAATCTGTAGTGGAGTTTGGTTCTGGGGCTTGTTCTCTCTCTTGTTGTGGCTGTTATACTACAATTTTCATCTGAACTCTTTACAAAGGATATAACCGTTCTTCGCTTTTTACATTTAGGCATCCCGGTAACTTAATCTATTGACAAAATGAAAACAATTCTGTTTTCTTTGCTCACATTTGTGCTGACAGCGTTCATTTTTACCATGTAGTTTGTGGCATTGACCCAACCAATTAATTCCTTGGCATTTGTTTTTGATGGAATAAACTTTGGAGCATCAGATTTTGCTTATTCTGCATATTCCATGGCAAGTACACAATTTCCATTATTTCCTCACAGCGATTAAGAACGTAGAAATGGCTTCACTTTGAGCTTACCTTTCATGATTTTTGTTGACACAGGTTTTAATTGCAGCATCGAGTATCTTTTTCTTGTTTTTTCTATCTTCCAGTCATGGTTTTGTGGGCATATGGATTGCCTTGTCGATCTTTATGAGTTTGCGGGCACTGGCTGGGTTTTTAAGGTATGTCATCAGCCGACCTCTTCACAAATTCTATTTTACGTATGCTTGCTCTTTTGATGCAACCACCTTAAAAGAAACAACTTGTCATGAACTTGACCCTCCGTAGCTGCACATCCAACTGCTGCCAATCAAGAGAGGCTGGCTCGAGTTGGTGCAGCAAGGAGTGAATTTAAGGAGCTAAGTTCCACATGAAAGCAGAGGGGCGAGTTCATAACAAAATGCTCGAGAACCTTTATTCATGCTACTGAATAGAAGTTCAACAGCATCACCGTCTAAAATCTAATTGCTCAACATTTGCATATTTAAAAGTGCAGGATTGGGACAAGAACTGGACCATGGGGCTTTCTCCGGAGTTAATTACTACACTAGACTTCTTTTTCTCCCAATTCCTTTGTTAATATCAAACACATTCTCACTGTTGTACACATGTATGGATTTAATGATTCCTAATGTCATAATCATCCTTTACACTACATGCAATCTCGTGATTTGGTAATTAAAATAATAATTAACTTGTTCATCTATCGGAAATTATTCGAGTTTTTTGGTTGTGTTCGATTAGACCAAAATAATTCTTCAAGTTTGTTTTGTTTGGTTAGAACCGTAAACTCAAATGCAACTGATAGGTGTCATTCAGCCAAATGCGACTTTAAGTCTGCCGAAGTCATTGAGTCAAATAGACGACTTCAAATGGATTGAACAACGAGGATTGTCACATCAGGGTGATTAAGGATGCTCCTATTTTTATTTATTTTTTCTTATTTTTATAAATTGATCATAAATACTCAAATTACTTTTTGGTTACACGGTTCGAAGGATCCACAAGTGTTATTCACATATTTATCATTCATTTCTATCTATTTATAATTTAAATCATTATACTTTCAACAGTCGAGGGTTCCATCTGCTTTGTAATGATCAACTTGATCCGATTAAGAATAAAAAATAAGCACACAAATTTCAAAATTAATATATTCAAACGAGCCATCATCCCAAAATATTCATTTAATAAAGTTGACATTTTAAGATGAAATTTCAAGTCTCAATATACAAGGACCTCAACTGCAACTGAATTGAAAGATTGAAGTTTCAAATGTCTTAAAGTTGGAGATCAACTCATTCCGAGCACTGTAAGTTGAAGACTAAGGGTGTTTTGAGCCACATTATTTTGGAAGAATGTATTCTGGAATAGTAGATTGATGGAGAATATGTGGTTGAAAAAGAAGGAAAAGTTATTGATGTGATGGAAACTATTATTTTATTGAATAATGTATAGTTGAAAATGAGTAGAAAAATGAAAATGAAAATTTTAATGTATACTAAACAGGGGTTAAAGCCACAATTTATTCCAAGTTTTCATCATAAAGTCACAAATTCAAGGGTAACAAAAAAAATTCCACTAACATCTCATATCCATAAAGTTCATAGAGAAGAAAGAGAATCTGAGAAAGTAAAGGAAAAATATACCATTTTCTATCCTCATCATCTATGAACACATCCAACTTTCCAATCTGTAATTCACTTATCGTCACAAATGTTACCAAATATGGAAGTATGAAGGATATTCAAAAATGGAATAGACACACTTTAGAAGTAAAGAAAGAAATGACAAGAAACAGATGATTAATACTGATAACAGTATTTTTTTTTATTTTTTTAAGATCGATACTTGTAACAATTGTCTCCATGTTACATCAGTTTTCAGACAGTTCCTGTTGTCTACCTTATCCTAATGCTAACATTATTCCAGGTAACAACATCAGAAAAGGACTCAAAAGTAACATTATACAACCCTTAGTAACTACTTTCGTTGCATCAGAAATTTATGCTCCCAGAGTTACGAAACACTTCGGAATGAAGACCTAAAAAGCCAAAAGGGTAATAGCAAGAGTAATTACGCAAACTCATTACTACTACTTTTGATTAACCCAAAGTTTTCTCCTACTTCCTAGTGTCTAGTTTCAAAAATAAATCGAAATGTCTATAGATTAGTAATTCTTCAGAATTTCCGAAACTCCATCCTTACCACATTGCCTTCTTCCTAAAGCTTGCTATAATTTGCCTAAAACCTTCTGTCTTGTGTAACTAAAGGCTCAGTAAAAGTAATTGCGACATTTACTGAGCCATCAGTTGATCAAGATGCATTTGCTCCAGCCATGCACCCAAAGCAGATTGATCGATTTGTTCAAACTGGGTATTCATATGTGGACTCGGACCAGAAGACGTGCCAGTGTCCTTGGAGCAAGCTGTTGGTGCAGACTTTTCATTCATTTCCTGAGGAGATTCCTTAACAAGTGATTGCACCCATGATAAATCAGGCTCCTCTCCGTTGTTCACAAGATCAAATGATGAGGACCTCTTTAGCCGACATTCCTCATGGAGATTGCACGGACTACCAGTAGCAAATCTCGCGTATGGCCACGTACTATCCAAAGCGACAAAAGCATCTTTAGCATTAATGCTTAGAGCACGTGAACTGGGGCTTCGAAACTGTGTCTTCTGCAACTCACGTTGAGCAAGAATTGACATGCGAGAACTCATTGGTGAGATAGGCTCCATGCTCCGAGGTGACATCCTCCCAGAAGATTGAGTCCCAAATGAGGTTAAAGAGTTATCAACATTTCTTGGAGAAAACTCTGTTTCGATTGGAGATAATATTGCCTGCTGCTGGAATTGATTAAGAACCGTTGATTTGTGAGTAGGGGAGAAAGCAGCTGAAGCCAATGGTTGATTGGAAAATTGAGGAGAAGAGCTCTCAGCAAGAAAAATATCCTCAAGACTTGAAGGTGCTATGGTTTTTGAATGAGCAGAATGGTTCAGCGAATTGGTACTCATAAGGGGTAGTTCGTGCAAGTCTTCTGTGGGGATATCTCTAGCACTTAGCGAAGAACGTAAACGACTTGACTGGAGGTTGGTTCCAGGTAAACTTAATGTAGGAACATTTTGCTGTGCCCAACCCATGATCGAAATGCCATTTGTAGATGGAGATATGGGTGGAGTGAATGGAGATGGGGACATAACTGGGATTGATGAAGGAGAAACTGGTAAAAGATTCATAGCTGCAGCAAAATCCATGGCATTGGCAGTAGACACACTTGAGCGAGGAGAGTTGATGGCAGAACCAGTTGAGATGTACAATGGTCGGAGTTCCTCTTGCTTGTGGGCGAAGAAGCAGACTCTTCTGTCACAAGCTGTACTGTCTTTGCAAAGTCTTGTCCTATACTGACCTGGGTGGAGCCAACTCTCAAAAACCCCATGAGCATATTGACACATGTCTCCTCTTCGGCAAGCCCCCTTTCGAAAATCTGGACAAGGTACACAGCTGTAGTGGTACTTCCTTGGATCCCTTCGTCGAGCATTTTCACCTGGGTGAACAAATGGGCACTCTGTCCAGTCATGCGAGTAGGCACGAGAGCAAGGTCGAACCTTAAATGTATACATTCTGAACTCATCTGAAGAATAGATGCTGTTTGTGATGTCCGGTAAAGTTAGGTCAACCAGGTATTGTCTCCTCTCAGGTGCAGGTGACACCATAGGAGAAGGTACCGACTCAAAAGGATACGAGGAGGATCCATTTCCGGGAGACGATGAGAAAGGTGCACGTATTGAATCTGAAATGTCGGTTGCAAGAAGAACTTTGAGGGAAGTTCTCATATCGTAAAACTTCCGTGAGACAATGATAACATCCAGAGGGTAACAGCCATTGGCATCTGCCTGATTTGGATCTGCTCCTGCTTCCAATAGTAGCTTCACGGCATCAACGGCATTCATGGATCCACCGGATGCCGCACAGTGAAGAGCAGTTGTCTTGTCAATGCCGCATGGTCGATTCACATCAATTTCAGGCAAAGAAATTATCAGTTTCAAAACATCAATGCCACCATAAGTGGCAGCCATCATCAATGGAGTTCTACGCAGAAGAACCATTTGCCTTGATCCCATTTGACGTCCATACCACAGTCCAACTTCATCAACAATGGACGGTTCACGATCAACCAACCTTTTAAAGCCCTGGACGTCATTGTTAGCAGCAAAGTCGAGCAAACTTGCAAACACATCTTCAGTGTCAACAGTCAAGTTATTAATTTTCATCACCGTATCTTTGATTTTGTAAACCGGAATAGGAGAGGATACAGTTACAAATTCTTCTAGGCCGAGATCGAACTGCAAAAGTAAAAATTAATAAATTTTCTGATAAGTCAATCAAAAAGAAAGGAAACAATAAAAATTAAAAACTAAATTGAAAAATCACATAAAAATTTAGGTAAAGTGCCAATGAAAATCACAACCAAACTGCCAATTTATCATCGAAATGAGCAAAAACATATAGATTATGAATGTAAGAACAGGGAAAAGTAAAAATAAATAGCATCTTTAAAAGTTTCTTAATCTATTTATAAATATAAGGAAAGAAATTTAAGTATGAAAGGAGGAAAAAATCAGGCCTTATCCTATAATTAATATACATCAAAATTCAAATACCTTTCCTTTTATTTTTTATTTATTTTTATACTTTAAAAATCACATTGTAATCAAATTCGCTGCTCAATGGCTGAAAATGAATTTGGAAAAATAAAATGAATAAAACAAATTTCTCTAATAATGGAAAATCCATAAAATTATAAAAAGTGCATATATAATTAATTAAACAATGAAAGAAAAAATTAATTCTGCAGAAAAGCCAAAACAAAAAACATTAATTTCCACTTCGTCCCAACCCAACCCAAAAGAATGAATAAATAAATAAATAAAAGTAATGAAACTGAGAACAAAAAATAGGGGGGAAAATCCAAAAAAGTCACCTTTTTAGCATTCATATACCAATATAATCAAACGCCATTCACACAAGCAGAATCCTTCCTAGATAGAAAAAAAATTAAAGTTGATCAAAAAATCGAAAATTAACGAAGCGCGATGAAAATCAGATTACATGCATGAGATACACTGTATATCTCAATAAAATCTACCATATATGCAAGATTTCTCACAAATTCAATAAAAATCATCGAGTAAACAGAACTTCAAAAGACAGAACCTTTTACCAGTTAGCGGTATGAACACCAAAACCCAGCAGCAGCAATAGCAGCTCCATTACCAATTTTTTTGCATATATACGCGCACAAATATGCAGAGATTGAGGGACAGTTTTAGCATATACAGATCTGAATAGAGAAGTCGAATAAGAAAAGTTGTATTCAGTAGGAGTTTCTTCTTCTTCTCGTGCCTTTCTTCTTCGCCATTTCCTATGTTACGTTTATGTTATGCTCTCTCTCTCTCTCTCTCTCTCTCTCTACTGTCTTATTTTCCTCTCTTTGTTCAATTTTTCAATACCATCATTATTATTTATAACGAGGAAATTCAAAATTGCATCACTGGTCCCAATTTTTATTTCCTATAACTACCCTAACCTTTAAGAAGACTATGTTGTTACCGAACCTTTCACTGAATTTCGATCATCTCATTTAAAAGTTTAAATTTTTAAAGAAGACTACGTGTATTTGTGTTAGAAAAGAACTACATATTTATCTTTTTTAAACGAAGCAATACACAATTATCTAAAATAACATTTTTTAAAAAGTTCGTTAAATCTTCATCCTTCGACATTGTTTTAAACATGCTTCCTCACGTGTAAGTCATATTCATTTTTTCTCATTAAAATTTAACGAGCTCATAATTTTCAATAAATGGGTACGGGTGAGATCTAAATCAAGTCTTTTGCCCTTATTATAATGCATTGTTAACCATCGTATATGTAGCTCATGTTTGCTGAAGACTATAGATGTGTTAAATCAATTAATGATCATTAAACTTTCATCAGATTTCTGCTTACTCGGCTCAATTTTAAAAGGTTCCTCAACACTCATCTATTTTTCTATTAATTAAACATCTACCACTCATTAAAAAACTGTTCAACTTGTAGACAAAAAATTCCACGTGACAAACGAGAATCCAATGTGCCGAGATGATGACATATAATATGTCATAATTGGGCAAAATCATACCCAACATCCTTCATTTTACAACACTCGTCTTTGTAAAATTAAAAATTAAAAATTAAAAAAAATATCATGGTTTCTTCACTACAATCTTATTTACTTGGACCGATTTCACACGACGACTACTTGTCATGTGGAATTTTCTTTTATCACGTGAGGATTTTCATCAATGATTGGAACCATTTTTCTTAAAGGATGGTGGATGAGCAATTATTTAAAAGATGTGCAAGTGTCGAGTAACCGTTTAAAAATGGGCTAGTAAGTAGAAACCTCATAAAAGTTTAGTGGCCAATTATTGATTTAAAATGTTTATAAACTCTTATAATCAATAAAAAAATATTTTGTATTCGCGTTTTAAATGTTTAAACTATTAGAGAATGATTTACATTCGTTTGAACTTTATTTTAAGCATAAAGTAGTCTACAATGACGGAAATGCTTCAAATCTTTTTTAATAGTGACATTGTCCATGTTTGACTTTGTGAAGGTAAGTTTTATTCAAATTTGTACTTATTGTGCAAATGTAAAAATAAATAAATAAAAACGTTGAGAACCAACCTGTTTATTTAAAGGTTGAGTACTAATTTGCTATTGAGACAATCGTTTGGGGAGCAATAATGCAATATTTTCTTATAATGAATAAGTAATGATAATAAGTTAATTTTGTATTATTATTTTTTGTACGTGAATATTTGATCTAAAGTGGATTAGCAATCGTCTGTCATTCATTGTTTCTGTCTTTGCATGAACCACCAATAGAATAATTTGGAAAAATATAATTTGATAAAAAGTAAATTTTGGAGAAATTATTTGGCTAATTTTATTTCTATCTTGTTTGTATTATTTATTTATCTTAACATTTGTAATCTTAGCTCAATTCTTACAAACACAATGAAATTTTCATTGATTGGCACCATTACAAGTAACGGGGATCGAATTCTCTTCCATCGAAACGGACTCTTTTTATCGATTATGCAAAAAGGTTGGTAAAGAAATTCAACTAAATCTTTATCCTAAAATATTGTTGAGTCATGTTAGCGTTACATCGGGGTGTACATCACGGTGTACACCCCCCTCACATGGGTAGGGGGGCCACTTGAATAAAATATTCGAGTGGGCCCCTCCATGTGAGGGGACATAGACCTTGATGTACATCTAACATTTTTCAATATTGTTAGGTACTAGAAGCATTTAAAAAGTAAAAAATTATTGTATTATGTTCTATATTCAAAATTATTACATATGCACGGTGATTATATTCGTCGAATAAAGCGTAATAAACGAAAGTCACACTTAGTATCGTGCATTTTAATGACGAAAAGTTTGTGAAAAACAAAACGACGAGGACATATCATCGCATAAGTTCACTCGCACAAATTCAAAAAGTTCATTCAGTATAAAATGACATAAACTATTCCATCTTCGATCTTTAAAAATAAATATTTTTTAATCTATTTGAACACATTTACCATATGTATTTTTAACTCCTTGTCAATTATTTGTTTTTAATGATTCGCAACATAAAAAATGGACAAACTTTGTATCTTGGATATGGTCAATAAATTTGTCAATTAATCAAACGACCCCCCAATTTACCATATTTATCATAAAANCAAAAAAATTAAAAAAAAAAAAAAAAAAATTAGATTTCCCCAAACCCCTTTCTCTCCCCTCACCTCACTGGGTATGGTGCAAATGCTGCGTGGCACTGGAATAAAGACCCGAAATTTCGGTTACAGTTTTTTCTTAAATCGAATAGGTTTTTGGTCAAGATCACTGGAATTTCAACCGAATTCACCTGAAAGTTACAATATATCCGGTGCATCCATATTTTTATTACAGTCAACACGATATGACGTGGAAGTTTTTTATTTGACAATAGTCTGTAAGTTCCATCAAACTGCCAATCATATTAGAATCGTAACAGTTACAGTGGACCATAGTTGTATAACGCAATTTTATAGTCAACTAACGTTACATGGAAATCACTTGTAGGTGTGCGGA
>CAIGRE010119203.1:0-13573 GCA_903798275.1 Fraxinus angustifolia subsp. syriaca | reverse complement strand
TATCAAAAAAAAAAAAAATCAAACCAAACTATTGAATCATTTTTTGGCGTCAAAAGTTAATGATAATGCTTGTTTACTTGTCTTATTTTGTTAATGTAATTTGATTTCCTCAGAAGAAGAGGATGATAATGTTGAGATGGACCCAAGCTAGATAAACAGATACACCGATACATATTTTTATTCATGTGTTCATGGCTTAGTTCCTTAGTTTGTAGTCAGTAGTTCTTGGCAATGGATGATAAATTGAATTGGACTGGGTCCATGGGTGATCAAAAATGTCCATGATCTAGGTAGGTAACCTACATTGCAATTGGGAGGGTGCCTACCTGTGGTCAAAAGTGCTTGAGTTTGTTATAATTTATGGCTGTGGGAATCTATGTTCATCATTCATGTATTAAGGCACATATAATGAGAAATGAAATTCTACAAGCCTTGTAGACTGCGTCACTATATCATATGAGTCAATAACACTAGGACGAAGGCAGGTGATAGAACGCAGATGCATTGTAGAGACATTCTCTCATATTGAGACAAAAAAATAGTCACATAGATGAAACAAATCAACTGCTAATCTTTCGACTTGACTAAAAAATTTTAGAATGTTATTCCTGTATACAGTAACCATATTAATTAAGAATCATTGGTTTGTAAGAGTGAAAAATAATATTTGGGCATCTTAAAAGTTATATTCTATAACAATTAGTATGAAATTAATATTTGGAACACATCAAGTAATATATTTTTATTTTTGTGTTAGTGTTTGTATATAAACATATGCATAAAGCACACTCGTGCATAGATCGTGTCATAGTTATTTGGAGAGTTTTGTGAAAAATCTTTATTGCCCTCTTTGATTTCTCACTCCCAGTAGTTTCTTTTCTAGTGTACATTTTGGCTAATATTTATGAACTGTTTATAAACACTCAAACTGCTTTTGATTCACACTTTTCGAGAGATTCACAAGTATTATCAACTTACTCATGACTCATTTCTATGTATTTATAATATGAACTGTTTCTAAACACTTTTCCAAACATGCTCTATGATGCAAATTGTTCGCAATTGTTCATTAATTGGATTTTCTTGACAGACCTCGAATTTGGGACATATCTTATTTTGTTCGGCGAGAAAAAATTAATTTTCTCTCTGGATTACCTTGCCTTCTCCTATGCCCGGGTTATGAAAATTCGCATCAGGAAAGAGAGTGGGGCCTGTTCTTGAATTTCTTGCGGAAGAACAAGAAGGTAAAATTATATTATACTTATTTACAACATCATCCCGTTTAAATATTTCTTTATTGCCAAGTCTTTTGAGTTTTTCTGACCTTACATTTCAAAGGAAAATAACCCAAATTCAATAAAGCTAAAGTAAATATCTTATTATTGTTATTGTACTATTTTCTTGGTCAGGGGATGGACGTGTAACGGCCCAAAATTCATACATCTTGAGGTGTTACAAAAACTTCAATCTTCACGGAAACGATAAAATAATATTCTTCAAATAAACATAACTGAAATATTTATAATGAAAACATAATCACAAATTAATAATTGTTTTGAACAAATGAAATTGACTAATAATTTAAAGGACAAAAAAATGAACTTAGTATTTTATCTCTTCGATCACCATTGGCAGTCCACTGTACCATCTTGCCACAGTTCCAATCGAACCGAACTAGCTTGCAAAAATTTTGTAAGAGTGAGTATTTAAAAAAACACTCAGTAAGATACGTGCAATTTCCACACGCAATTATATAGCAATAACTTAAACAACTCATGCCACATTTTTCTTTATAGAGTATATCGGTGACCAAGCGAGATATCCATCATTTTTCATTTTGAATTCCTGAAAGATTTCACATTTCGTTAGGTCGAACTCGAAAGTCCACTGACAATTCATGTATAAATTACCCAACATAAAAGCACAAGGAAACAACCACTTACACAAAAGTATATTATCTTGATTGATCAAACGAGTTTTTGATAATAAAAAAATACTTAGAATTTACCGTTGCTTTATATAAAAACTGTAGTGTAATAATAATAATACTTATCCAGTCATACGTAACTATCTATAAAATTCACAATTCAATAAAATAATTTAACTAAATTACAATTTAAGACAAAAATCTTTCGACTTCGATGACTTGGGTCTCACTTATCCAAATTAACTTTTTCTTGAACCTAATTTACATGATTAAAAATGAGCTATCTAACGAGACCCATGTTGATATACTTTTAGTCACTTTAACAATATCTAAAAATTTAGCCCAAAAAATTAAGTTGATACATATATCATTTTAGTCCCCCCAACTTCAAAATAATAAAATATGGCATGTAAACTAATTAAATTCTATTATAAAAATTTTTGAGGTGTTACAAGACGAATTTGGGGAGAATGTAATAATATTTGATTTTCTTGAACATAATCATAATAAATCTTGTCCTTTTGATACGTGTTTACTATATCACAATTATACCGTAAGCATATGGTGCCATGTTTTGTACTATAAATATGAAGTTAGAATGTCGAATTCATAGGGATTGAATATCAATTTTATACTACAATAATTGAATAGCCCTTATTTTATCTAGATGATCGAATTTGTATTATCAATGTTTTATCTAATTATAAGTGCGTTTGGTGTATATTAAAATGAGAGAATGCATTTTTTTGAAGTGATATGATAGGAATGTGGTTGAAAAAGAAGGANGTTATTGATGTGATGGAAAATATTATTTTATTGAAGAATGTGTGATTGAAAATGAGTAGAAGAATGAGAATGAAAAAAATAATGTGGGTCAAATAGGGGTTATAATGTGAATTTTGTGACGAACTTAATGATTTTATGCAATTTAGTAGAATTAATCAATCTAAAAAGGCCTAGGGATTTTGATTTCATCTAACTATTGACAATATTTCTCAATTATATAGTTATCTCTAATTAATTTTACCATGTTTATAAACAATAACCTTAATTTAATTCTACTTCCTTTCTCGAGTGCCGAGTGAAAGTTATTCCTATAATTCAATTCGAATATCTCTATTCCGAATTAAGAGTCTAGGAATTATCAAGTTCTATGGCTCTTATGTGGAATCGCTTGAAAGGGTTTATACTTTCTTTCGAAACCTATAAAATTTAGGTTGTGTTATTCTATGATCAAGTCTAAAGTTCCCTCTCTCGAGTGTCGAAACTTACAATTAACTCATTCAATCAACGACTAGTTAATTGAAAGCATTAAATTCAAATAACACAAATAAACGTAGTGGAAAATCTCAATGAAATAACTATTTCAAATCAAAACATAGTTTGTATCGATTATCAAACCTTAGATGAGAAGATTAGTTCATGATAGACGAAAGAGACATAATCAGATTTATAATAAAAAACATATAGAATAAAAGAGAGACTATTTTTGGTAGTGATTCAATCTTCTTCACGATGTTGCTCTTGCTTTCTTGCTTGATCCACGCGTCTTGCCTCGTTGAATTTTTGTCTTGTGAAAGTCCCTTTTTCGGTTGTATTTATGCCTTTCTAATGGTTGTCTCGAATTGGGAGTCGTCGTGGGCTTTTAATGGGCCAAGAAAATAAAAACTTAACTCTTGCTGCAGCCACAATGGTCCTTAGGCTGGCGCTGGGGCGTCCATTTCTAAATTTTTCATTCGAGATTTGGCGTTGGTGCCTTGAAGGTGGCGCTGGGTGCCCTGTTCTTGCTTGTTCTTTTCTTGTTATAAATGTGGTGCCGTGGCACCAGCTTTGCTCAATTTTTTCCTTCAAAATTATTCTTCAACTTTAGCTTATTTCTCCGCCTCTTTTGCACACTTTGAGTCTTACTTTCCTTGATTCATATTGTCGCATTGCTTTGTTCCTTTTCAATCTACAAACTCGCCATTTTCACCGAGTTACCTATCCTATAAAATAACATGAACATACACATCCAAACATTCTAAAACTATCAAAGACAAACAAAATATCAAGATTAAGTGGCATCAAAAGTATGAGTGAAATACACTCATCACCTTTTGACCTCAAGAGTGGCTTGTTTTCCCTCCGAGGTCATCAGACATCTAGTTATTTTTTATTTTTTTTTGGCACTAACAAGATACTAGATATGATTTTTACTAGGAAGTTAGAATTCAGTTTAATAGTGTTTTTATTTATTTATTTATTTTGTTTGTTTCACCTTTTTGTTTGAATTTTTTCAGAAACAATTTTGTTAAGGGAACAAGATACATTTTGAATTCATTTTACTGGGTTTTTTCTTTTGTTTTGTTCCACCTTTTTGTTTGAATTTCTTCAGAAACACAATTTTTAAGAGAATAAGATACATTTTGTGCTTCTCTTACGGTTTTTACCTTTTTGAAGGTTGCTATCTCAAAGCTTGGATTCTACGAAATCTACATTCTTCCTCCAGATGAAAACTCAGAGTTTGGCACTGGAGCTGTTCTATACAAGATGGAGAAAAAGCTTAATGGGTATTCTAGTCAAAGGCATGTTGGATTGGGTGGGCAAAATAACTGGACTCAATTTCCTTTAATGTTCTCCAACTATCAAATTTATATATTATTAAAGATTTAATCTGTTTCTACATGCATTGACCTTGTTTCTCTAGACATAAGATAATAAATCTCCTTGCTAATTATGTCATAGCTGAGTAATGTATAGTAGTTTTACTGAAGCTGATTTGACATTATACTGTTGCCTATTGGGCAGATATTAATGCTGCTGAAATTGCATCACTGCCTAGACGTATGGATTTCAATGATGCGGCATGTTGGCCTATTCATCCAAGAATTCAATCAAAGAAAACTAGTGTGCAAGTTATGCAGCCACGTCCTATTGGTGAAGGTACTATGTCAAAATATGACCTGATATGCGATAGACATTCTCCTGAATGCAAATCTTCAAAAGTAATTGCAGATCACTCTCCGAATTTGATGGTGAAAGATAGCAGCAGACCAGGAAGTTCTGTGGGATGTGGTAGGTCCTTGGGGAGAAATTATGCAATAGCACATCCTAGTTATTTGAAAACTCTTGGTCAAGCTCATTCCAGCTGGATATTTGGTGCAATTGCTGAGCTTGTTGACAATTCAAGAGATGCCAAATCAAACAAGTAGGTGTATATGATCTTTTTGTTTTCTACTTGTTTATTCTGTCTATGTTGGCGATGTCAAGTTTCCATTCTCCATTAATAGTTAGCATTCTCTTGTTCATCTAAGTCTTTTTCTTTCCATCTCTTTCTCCAGCTATTTTTGGTATAATATCTTGAACTTACTGTAATTCCCTTTTTAATAATATATCTATGTATCTTTTTATTTTTCATTTGTGTGTTTGTTCGTCGTCAGTGAGTACTACTGGTGCGGACATCATTTTTATGTTATGGATTTTTTTCATTATTTGTGTTTTTTTATTATTGGGCTTGTATTACTGGGTTGGTCCAAACCCATCACTAGTAGGGTTTTGTTTTATTATTTATATGGTTTTCACATTTTAATTTAGACCGACAATGAATGATTGAATGAAATTAAGATTAGCCGTTGCCACGTTTTCATTCCCTTCACGTTTCTTTCTTCAATGCTTCTTCCTTTCTTCTTTTTCTTGCTTTCCTCCCATTGATTTTGTATCAAATTGGCATCAGAGCTAAAATTGGTTTCATCATCAATTTACATCCCAAACCCAGTTTCCATTGTCAATTCACATAGCCGGCAACCACCCCAAACGACAATACCTCAACTCAAATCCATCACCAAACTACAAGCCCGTACCTGCTGCACCTCCAACCTAATCGACACCATCAAACCGTTAGCCCCATAAACACCAATTGAATCAACCGCCCGTTTACTACAATTAACCACAAATTAAGCCCATACCGCTGGCACCTCAAATCACACGAATCCACTCCGCCCCTCGTCGACCTTACCACCAAGGCAGAAACTCCATTTTCCATATCATACTGGCGTCTGCAGTACCATAACCCGTTCAGTGACTCCCGTATCTCCCGACGACTGCAGCACCAAGCCGCTCGCTGCAACTCTGTCCACTCAGGACCTCCACCTTCGCCCAAGCCGCCTCCGCCACACCGCCAACAAAAAAAAAAGACGAGGAAACAAGAAACCGATAGAGTTAATATTCATCCACCGTAGGATGTGACCGAACTCCTAACGTCGCCACCTACATCTATCACCAATCGCCCGATCTCTATCCGCCCCAACAGTAGGGGCGGTACCTACAGGAACGGAAGAGCAGACCAAGTCAGCACCAGCTTTCGAATTTGAGCCTCAGTTTGGTTTCATTGGTCTTACTTTACCTCGTGTGATGGATTTGGGTATTGGGTCTCCATTTATTTATTTGGTGTCATTGATTTGGTATTGTGCCTCCAATTTTATTTAGTGATTTAGATTTGGAAATTGGGCCTCAGTTTGTCTATTCATACGTAGTTCGTAATTTTGGCCTTGAGCATTTTGTCGCTTTGCCACCGTAGCAGTGCCAAATGGAAAATCATGATTGGGGCATTGTTGGACTATTTTCAGTTTTGTGAGATAACAATTTTATTGTATTGAACATGTACTTTTATTTTAGTGTTTTGGCTTGTTAATTTTAAGGAAAAAAATGTTATGGCATGAATATCAAACATTAGGAGTCCATTTGTTAACAAATGGAAGGAAACTTCTTCTATCTTCATTAGCTTTTAATGAGCTCATATCGTTACTTGAATATATTGAGTATTTGCTTTCCCAAGTGGACCAATTGTCTGTTATTTCCATGCTCACATCTATTAATACACTTAGCACAACATTGGTCTCAAATAAACTATTAAGACATTCTGATTTTGCTATACAAGTAGCAGTTGTTTATTGCATTGGTGAAATATTTCGCATCCCAGCACTCGATCCCCCTTTCTGTGATGAAATAATGCAAGACATTTTTCCCTTGATTATATCATCATTTGCATTTCTCACAGGCACATCTATCAATTTGTATGTTACAACATCTAAGATACAATATACTATGGCTAATGCGAAGGATTGCCTTATCATGTTGGACATAGATTGTGAACGTATGATAATTGACATGTTCCAACACTTTTTTGTAGTTTTAAACATAAATCATTTAGGGGAATGTCTTTACATCCATAGAGACTATCATGACATTTACATTGAAAGAAAGTGATAATATTCCTCTAGATTTGATTACTCTTCTTTTGGATAGTGTTCAAAATAAATACAAGGAGGGTTCTCATTAAATTTAGTGGGGTGGAAAGACTTTGAGAAGTGTGCTGATCACAAGCTATAAAATCTTTAGGAGTTTGTTTAAATGATTATAGTGTTGTTCTTTTGTAACGACCCGGGTCTTACTTAACTGGCTGTTCCGGCCATTAGATCGACTATGTACTGTCCCCACCGTACCAACATGAGTCTTTTAAGCATATTTTTTCCTCACTCGCACGCTCCTCGAGAAAACTTCACAGGGGTCATACATCATAAAATTGCTCCAAGCCATGCACGCTTAACTGTGGAGTTTCTAACGATAGACTTCCAGAAAAGAATGTGCACCTTGTTGGTATGAGTAGTACATATCAAATTTTTTTAAGCTTCCTGGTTTGGATATTACATCTTTCCCCCATTGTCACAAAAGTCGAGAGTTGTGCACAATGTATTGTGTCTCCTATCGGGACCGCATCTGTAACCGATACACGTAATATTGACATAATTGAGAAGTTAACTAAAGCAATACCATCAAAGTTAGGCATTTCAGATATCCTAGATCTCATGCCTTCTAGGTTACATGACTCGTGTTGAATTTGTTTTAGTATTCCCTCAATTACATGAGATTTCACGTGTTGCCACATTGTTTTCCAAGGCCATTACTCTTCCACATTCTTCCCATCGACATTAGGATGTTGTCCACAAATTATCGACATGCTTTGTTAGCTAATCATCGTGCTGATAATGTTCATAAATTTCATGCCAAATTAAGAGATCAAATCATTTTGATCATTAAATTTTTGAACTTATTTTCGAGGTGCAATATATGTTGGAGTATCCTATTAAATTACTATACTTTATTGCGCGTTTCTCTTATCCGTTTTCCTAAAAATGTGAAGAAAAAGCTTTTGGATCATTCACACAATGATTTTCGATTTGACTGGTCATCTCACTTAAATGAAAGTTATATTTTCAATACAGAAGAATTGTTTACTATTGGGACCCATTTGAGCATTCGATGTTGCGATCATTTTTTTCTACAGGCCCGTCTGCGATGCTGTTGCTCATCATGTACAACCAAATGAACGTGTTAAAAATGAGTTGCACGAGTGTTTGTTCTTCGGAGTCCAGTATCGGTACTTGATTAGATGGAGAGATCGTCCCCCTTGGCCGGATCATATTCTTGGGAATAAGCTGCAGTTTTCGTTACTATCAAACATAGAGTTTCGATATTTGGTTTTTACGAAAGACCGTTCTTCATGGTAAAAGTTTATCCACTCGATAGGGTCGGATTTTTTTTCACCCGGGAGAGATGATGCGTACATCATTTTTGTATTATGGGTTTTTTTTACATTATTTGTGTTTTTTGTATTATTGAGTTTGTATTACTAGGTTGGTCCAAGCCCATCACTAGTAGAGTTTTGTTTTACTATTTATATGGTTTTCGCATTGTAATTTAGACAGACAATGAATGATTGAATGAAATTAAGATTGGCCGTTGTCACGTTTTCCTTCCCTTCAAGTTTCTTTCTTCTCGGCTTCTTCCTTTCTTCTTCTTCTTCTTCTTCTTCTTGCTTTCCTCCCATTGATTCTGCATCAACTACTGTCTCTGTTTGTGTTAAAACACGTACTTTTGTTAATTAATGTGGCTTTCATTGTGTGTTTTACAGACTGGAAATCAGTATCGGTATGCTATATTCAAAAACTGCTGGTAAAGAAATTCCCATGTTGTCAATAATAGATGATGGCCATGGTATGAACCATCAAGATATTGTGAGAATGATATCGTTTGGGCACGTGCAGCCTGAAGCTGATGATCCTAACCATATAGGAAGATTTGGGATTGGATTTAAGGTATCTTCATTTATCTAATGAAGTAGTCTAGATTAGTGTTTTTGTAGCTGCACAAACATTTTTGGAATGAAATGCTTAATGCCTATAAATGAGTACGGAATAACTTTCAAGAAAGGAATAGGAAGAAGGGAAATAAATAACTATTCTTCATAATAAGAATATTTCAATCACCCCCGTTAAGAAAACGGGGAAAAATTCCATCATTCCACGCATTATCATTTCTTCACGATTATAGCTTTGTTTAGTGATCATGATCCCTTTCACAATTTCCTATTTTCTTATAATATGGAGAATCAAATTGTCAAATTCACTTGTAAATTCCTGGATTGGACACTACGTGTTGCGGTTTTCCTTTTCATTTTTATAGAAAAAATAAAAAATATAGTATTTGATATATAGAAGTAAAAAGCTTGAGGGTGAAGAATTAAGTTGTACAATATGATACTATTAATCTCTAACGTAGTAGTGGAATCGAATAGTGGTCCTATCAGTGTACACCTGCTGTCTAGTTGAATGCAAAATTTTTATCTCATGACATTTCCCAACTGATTACTGACAAGCGATATCATGGTCCATTATAGCCTGGTGTGATGATCAGCTCAGATATAGGTGTCTGTATATTATGGTCTGTCCTATCTCTAAACTTGGTTTCGTCTTCTCATGGCTTCACATTTAAGCTGATCACTCTTTTGTTTGTAACTTTTGAGATAGAAAAACAAAGGAAAAGGATTCTTTCTCTGCCGGATATTCCTTGTATTGAACACTAAGATTTTAATCATCATTTACAAAAAAATGGCATTTCATTCCTCTATTGTGATCATCAGTTAATTCCATAAAGTATAGGTGGCTAGATTTGATTTGCTCTGATAAATAGTTAACATATATTTCTAATAATATTTGGCTTTATCTCGGCCCTAACTTTTGATGGGTATATAAAATAGGTCCACAAGCCTCGATTGAGAAATATTTCTAAATGTCATTCTAGATTGATTGTGACTATAAATTATCACGAGTTGGCTGAACAGTGTTGAAACCCCGAAATTTTGATATCAATTCCAAAGGATGTTTCACATTAGATAATTCTCGAGGACTGGTGCTTGTTTTGGTGTTTTAAACTCATGAGAAAATATGAAGAAAACAGTTATGAGTAGTTGAGATACAGATAACTGTGAGACTGTTGCCTAATATGTTTGCTTTTTATTTTATTTTTAATTTAAGAAAAGCGATGGCTTGCATAAGAGTTAATTCTGTAGAATTATTTTAAACAGAAATGGTTAGAATATCTTTTCTTTTTTATTTAATAGAGTGGTATTGGTTTCCTTTTGAGATTTAATCTTTCTAGTTTCAAATTGTTTTTACCTCATGTACATGATGTGGTCTTATGTTAAATGGACATTGTTTCTCAGACGGGTGCTATGCGGCTTGGAAAAGATGCTTTGGTTCTTACCCAAACTGAAAATTCCAGATCAATTGCATTTCTTTCCCAGTCACTAAATGAAGGAAAAGATGTATGCAATCAATCCCCAACATGGAGTATTGGAGTTCATTGTTTGGTCCCATATTTTCCCACAAATTATCTATTCTTGTCTAAACATTCTTTTTCTTCTGTGAATCTTATGCTGTAGAATTTGGAGATCCCTGTTGTAAGCTACCGCAGAATTGGGCAGTTTATGGAAGTAGATAAAAGTGTCCAGAACGAGGCTTTTGCAAAATACAATTTGAAAATCATTAAGGAATTTTCTCCATTTGATAAGTACCTTATTGGTGAAAAAGCAGGCCTGTTCAGTGAAAATAGCACTGGTACACAAATATTTATATGGAATTTAGATGTATGGGGATCAAATCATAGCCTGCAATGGGAAGTGGGGATGAGTGGAGGGAGTTCCTTCCATCAAGGTGACATATTCATTCGTTCCAGGAGGATAAGATCTCGTCCAGGCCAAATATCTCAAAAGGTATATTTCTCTACTCTAATTTGATCAGTATAACATTAGTATTCCACATGCAAACGAGATTGTGATTTCTTTTTATTTCAGGTGCCTTTGGATTATTCTCTTAGATCATACTTGGAGGTCATCTTCTTAGATCCACGTATGAAGATCTATGTACAAGGAGCTCGGGTACTTGCATGCATCACTAACACAAACAATCTCTGTCTCTCACAAACACTCTCATGTGTATATATGTCAATTGCACTGAATGCCTCACATTGGGAGGGTTCCTCTCATTATAGGCACTGTTAAGCTAATTACAGGATTGAATTTTAGCAATTACAACAATCAAGGTCTGTTCTACTAATTACTATATATTGAAAAAATCATGCCATAAATAGAGAGACTAATTGGCTAAGAATCTGGCCGACATGCCTCCTTAAATTGATGTTGGTCGATCAAGAAGCATTATTTTTCCTACAAGAAATTGATGGCGTTGTCGTGCCATGGCCTTCATAAGGATGTCCACTATCTGGACAGTAGAAACATGAGGAAGAGAAATGACATGAGTATTCAATGTCCAACGCTTCTGAAGTAGAATGATAGTCCACCTCAATATAATTCGTTCGCTCGTGGTAAACGAGATAAGCTTCTATTTGAATGGTACTATTGTCAGCATGAAGGGGAGTAGGATCATAATGAGAAAAACCAAGCTCGGCCAAAAGACCATGAAGCCAGACAATCTATTGTCTAAATAAGTAGCTGACATCGTACGATATTTGGAACGGTAAAAGGATTAGGAAAATGTGCTGGCTTCTTTGGTGCGAAAGCATTTAGGAATTTTTGTAATAAGAATTATGTAATAAATAAGAACGATATTTAAACAATCACGTCTTGTATATATTGAATAATAATTGATTGTTGTTGAAAAAGTGTAAAATGCCTTTGTATTTATAGGCAAAACTATTTCCTAATCCTATTAATATAAAGAAACTAAATTCTAAAAAGAAATAAACTAAAATCCTAATCTAAAAGAATTTAGAAATCATATTCTAATCAATAAAGAAAAGAAATTTTATTCTAAATAAGAAAAAAGAATAACTAAACTTTTTATTATATATATCTAATTTTTATCCTATCTACAATAGGATTGCCCTATATTAATTTCTTCCACATGAAAAAACTCACCCTCGAGTTTTGTTGAAGTAAAGAATCCTTCATAACTTGTGTATATTCGAACTTGACTAGGACTCGAGAAATTTCTCTAGCCATATGTTATCGTGTTTTATGCTTGAAACAGCCAACATTCATTGCAGTTAAAATCTGCAAATTCTTGTGAGCTTGCCTTTTCATGAGCTCGTGATTCCTTTTAAGACTCAACGCAGTCAGCATCTGTGTGATGCTGTGAAAGGTTTCATTGATTCCGTCGATTCGTTGTTCGAATTTGTCGTCGACAACTCGATCGCCATCAGGACCATCGTTAACCATCAGATTGAGATAATTTCCTTGCTCTGATACCAATTTTGGTGTGGAAGCATTTAGGAATTATTGTAGTAAGAATTATGTAATAAATAGGAACGATATTTGAACAATCATGTTTTGTATATATTGAATAATAATTGATTGTTAAAAAAGTGTATAATGCCTTTGTATTTATAAGCAAAATTATTACCTAATCTTATTAATATAGGAAAACTAAATTCAAAAAGGAAATAAAATAAAATCCTAATATAAATGAAATTAGAAATATTATTCTAATCAATAAAGAAAAGAAATCATATTCTATATAAGAAATAAGAATAAAATAATGAAACCTATTACAACTAGACATCTTATTATAAATATGTAATTTTTATCCTATGTACAATAGGATTGTCCTACATCATTCTTACTCTTCTAAGAAATCAAAGAGTCACTAAAAAACAAGTACTAACCTTTAATAGACCGTCAAGCATTAGGACATCCAGCCTAATCCACATCACTATAACCAACAAAGTGAAGACGAGAGCTAATTGGGAAGAACAATCTATGCCTAGGTGAACTACGAACATAGCGAGTTATACAACGAACAGCAGCTAAATGGAGATGGCGTGGAACTTGCATAAATTGACTGACGTACTGGATAACGAAGGAAAGATGAGGCCAAGTGATAGTAAAATAGTTCAAGCTGTCCACCATTTGTCCAAACACATTAGGATGGAAAGATATAGTCCTCACTAAGATATTTCGCATGGACTTCCAGCGGAGTGTCCGTCGAAGAATCCTGAAGACCAACCAATCTAATTAGATCTTAGATATGTTTGTGTTGATTCATAAATATACTGTAAGGATTGATGTGCACCTCTAAACCTAAAAAATATGTAAGAGGACTAAAGTCCCTTGTATGAAAGGAGGCTTCAAGATGCTGTTGAAGTTGAGTGATCGAGGTGGAATAAGTATCAGTAATTAATATCATCCACATATACAAGTAAAAGAACGAGACCAATCGAAGTCTTAAAAAGAAATAAAGAGCTTGATGGAGCCTGTTTCAAGCTATAGAGAGATCGCTTCCACTCTCTGTAGCACGGACACTTCAATAAGGG
>CAIGRE010119138.1:0-10762 GCA_903798275.1 Fraxinus angustifolia subsp. syriaca | reverse complement strand
AACTAATTTATAAAAATTAAAAGTTCGCGGTCGCTACACTCTTTCTAGTAAATGTCATCATTACATGGATCTTAGAAATTTAAGGCATTTAACATATGTATCCTGGTTCACATAGAGATATAGAATTGACTTAATTAAATATAATCATTTTGAATTCCAAAAACGTAAATTGAATACGTTAGAGGAATTCGATTGTGTACTACATTAAGTTAAGAATCTTGATTAGAGAATTAAAAGTAATCGCTAAATGAAATTGTATGCCCTAATATCTCCTTCATACTTAGAAACCTAATTCAATTTTTATGTGCATTTCTGTACATCTTGCTAGTTAGTATAATTTAGATTAACCAAATTATAAATTACTTTCGTCAAATAGAAGTAGAAATGGTAAATTAAAAATAAATAATAGCCATATGTTAAAACGATTATGCGAACTCAAAGGAGATTATATTAATAGTTCGATATCGTATACTTGCGATTAGGAAAACGCAAATTTAGCCTGACGGTCGTATGGATATACTAGAAAATTTAAGAATGGAATCAAAAATATATTCTCGAGTTGTATACCAAACACGCACTTAAACATCATGTAACAAAATATAACATGGTGCAGTTCAGATATGTTCATAAAAACACAAATGCACAACAAAATGGATATGTCGAGGAGGATATTAATGGATGTTTTACACAGTTTAGCATCAGATAACGTCAGCATTTCAGGGAAAAAAAAAATCAAAATCTATTACAGTATTAGCATTTAAGCAGAGTACCTTTTCTATTTATATGGAAACAACAAATTCACTATTTATTGATAAAAAAAACCCTTATCCCCAACCATCAAATACGGGAAAAAAAAAAAAACAGCGAAAATAAATTAGAAAGCTACATTTTGCATCCTAACGCTGGACCAAACTATTATTTATTAGCACGAGGAGCATCTTCTTGAAGATATACTATGCATAAGCTCTTTATAAGCTGCAAAATTTGATCACCTTTCGTGGCACAAATACGAGAATTTATCGAGCCTCAAGCGACCAACGCAGCAAAGAATTGGCACAGTCTCTTCACCTGACGACAGTTATCTCTCTTTTATTCATGCAGTCGACTCTGGCTGAAGAGAACTCTAGCAAGCTAAGTCAACGTGGGATGCACTTACAGTATACTAGTATAAAGACATCCTCTAGATGTGATGATCTGAATAAATATACATTGGGTTTGCAAGAATGTCCTTCAATACAAATCGCAAATACGACGATGAGAAAGGGGGTGAACGGTTGGAATGACTAATCACTTCGGTGCCAATCTTATCGGGCACACAGAGAAAGCAACACATCGAGCTGCTTTAGCCAACATAAATCGCTCATTTTCTGTCAATGGCCTCTCAATGACCTTCACAATGTTTGCATCCTGTACAAGAGATTTCAAGTATCACCAAGTATTGAATATAGAATACAACAAATATACTGATTGTCACCTCTGTATTTCATGTGTGAAAATTACAACTGGGATCACCACTCATATTGTAGCACTTGGTCCCCAACCAATTTTTCTTAGCATTTGGATCTCCAACCTTTCAAATTTGTAGCATTAGAGTCCCCACACTAACGGTTTACATCCACTTG
Source organism: Fraxinus angustifolia subsp. syriaca (assembly GCA_903798275.1). NCBI lineage: Eukaryota > Viridiplantae > Streptophyta > Magnoliopsida > Lamiales > Oleaceae > Fraxinus > Fraxinus angustifolia. The sequence continues at coordinate 9,140 of CAIGRE010119138.1, read as the reverse complement.
GTCACTAAAAATCAAATTTCAGTTGAGAAGACAATTATATACTTAATTTCAATTAAAACAAAACCAGGTAAAAAAAAAAAAAAAAATCTCTCTCTAACATACACCCCCTTTCGGCCACCTCTTTTCCACCTCCACCCAAAATTGCCATTCACAGGCAAGGGGTAGGGAAAAGGGAAGAAGCCAGTGGTGTGGGTGGGGAGAGCAGCAGGCAGAATTGAGCAACCATTATGCTATTTTTGTTTCTTTTCTTCTCTTTTCCTTTCCCTTCTATTATTTTATTTATTCATTCATTAATTTTAGTTAAAACATTTTACTCTCAAGCGGTGTTAGCTGCACTTGACCTTTTTAACAGGACAAGTACCTAAGTACACAAAAACCTTAAGAGGGTACCAAGGGCTATAAAATTAAAAAGCTGGGGACCAATATGCCAGGAAACTTTGTTGGGACCCAAGTGCTACAATATGCAAGGCTTGGAAACCAAGCAAAATAGAAGTTCAATGACCTTTTCTTATTTTCTAATTAAATCTAGACTACAAAAATATAGAGGAAGCATTATCATGACTTAAATATTGCACAATTCATCTTGCATAGCTAAAGGCTACAAAATAAAGCGTACCTTTTTTTGATCTTGAACCAAAGGTCTTACACTGGCAGTATCACCAACTACAATCACATTGTTCATATTTCCACTCTGATCCCTTTCGGTCGGTGAAGCTGTTGAATGCCTCCATTGTCCATTGGTAATATACTTATAATAATACCTGCTACAGAGAAAATTACTTGTAGTAGTATTCCATTAACTGGTTCTAACCGTATTATCTGTTTTTATCAAAAGTGAATTTAGAAATTTTGCATGTTAGAAACTGACAGTTTGTCTTGAAGAGAAAACAATCAAGAAATTATATGAAAGTGTACGCATTTGTTGTTGATTAAATAGTTCAATGAATTGAAGATGTAAAGTTTTACGAAGACTATGAAGGAGCAAAGACCCATCTCAAAAGACTACCTACAAGTTTGAAGGCCTCAACAAATTAGGATGTAAAGAACAGAATTACTTACTTCCCTTGTGAAAGTCTAACTTCAACTTCATATCTTGGGCCACCGATATGGATTGCCTTAATTGGTTCTTTCCAATTACCTGTAAAATCTCCAACTAAATATACATCTTCCCCCTGTAAACCAATACGATGTGCCGAGATAAAGAGTGACGAAAACAGATAGATTCATAATCAAATGAATGAGTTGGATACATTAGCATGTGGCGGACAGTGTAAATTACTGTTATCTGGTTGTAGAAACAGAACACAACTCTGAAAACCAATTAGAAATATAACGAGTTAAAACCAGTCATATTACCTCATGTCCATTCCACACAAAGGTCACAGAATGGGTAGCAGGTCCATCATGTCTGCCACTTTCAACCATGGATATAAGATCCCAAGTTGCCCAGGCAATTGCAGGCCTGAAACCAACATATTAGTGTACGGTTGAGAAGATACGGTACATTTATGGTGTCAATTTCATAAATGATAGAAATAATGAATTGACCAAGTATTAATATAGCAAATGAGGCAGGGACCAAATCAGCCAATTAATTGTAGTCGAACATGCCTAAAGCCCAGAGAAGATAAAATAAGGAAACATAAAAAGGAGTGGAACAACCTAAACTGCAGATGTGCAGAGGACACAATTGCTTTGCATTAGCTGAGATGGTCATATAAAATGCGGAGATCGTGCCTCTAGAGCAATCTAAGGTGGTTACAATAAAGCCGGTCATATCATTTTGATTTTGTTTTTTCAGCACCTCTCTATTTAATTGTTTTAAATGCTTGCCACAGAATTAGGGGTATCAATATGTACATAGACTGGCACATATATTGATATTGAATTATGTTTCAAATCAAAGTAAGAGAAAAAGAAAAGATGAAAATTGTGTTCTATCAAAAAAAAAAAAAAAACCAAGCCTTGAAAGCATGTTAGTACAGTTCAGCTTGTAAGGTCAATAAATGCACAATACAGTTGCCTAATGGTAGAAGTTGATGAGGAAAACCTGTCAGGCCTGCATGTATGCAACCCAGTGACGAAATTGTGAGCTGCATGAAGGGAAGTATCTGTCATCCAATGAAGGTATGCAATAACGCAAGAGGGAGATCGATCAAAGCCACTGGTACAGGTGACATAAACACAATGGTTCTTTTTAAGTAAGCGCAAGAGAAGACCCACACAGAATGGTAGTTTCTTTCTCATGTCAAAAGAATCTACATCCCTGCCAAAAAATAAATGTACATCTCAGTAATTATTGACCATTTTGGCAAGCATATAACATGTGATGCCAGCTAAGCAAATCCAGAAAATTCCAACCATCTAGGGGTGCATTGATGTATTTTTTTTTCGTGTCAACAAATTAATATATCAGGGAATGATTAACATATGTACATTCTAGATAAAGCTGAGCCATTTCTCAAGGCATACATATATAAATAGCCAAAGGAAGAAAGGAAACTGTAATTATATAGTTTTTCTGTGAAAAGAAAGAGGGAACTTTTTACCTTATGGGATAGTTTATCATGAGGATATTACAACGTTGGCACGAGTCATTGATCAATTTCATATCAATTCCCCAATTTGCAGCTTCAATTGTACTCTGGAGATTCAGCACAGCTGTGACTCCCTGATGCAAATATTGCCCATCTAGAATAAGTGAGAAATCGAACAAGTAACAACCAAATATGTAGAAGGAACACAAGGATACACAAGAAAGGAAACATTGGATATGTCTCCCCGTTATTATTGTTAGGCAAAGATAATCTTCAATTGCAAGGACAAAGAATCAAATAATTATACTGGACCAATGACTGTCGTATTTACTTAATTGCTGAGATGATTTTTGCGAAGCAAGCATATGAGTATGACAAGGTACAGTAGTAGCTTTAAGGTTGTATTTTAAGCAATTAGATAAAATCATTTTGTATATCATGCCAACAAAACTGGTTGAGTTTGAGAGGAAGCCTTAATGCATTAGTGACATCGAATTGACAGAAAATCATATCGAAAAACAAAATGTAAGCAGGGGAGCAATAAATGGAAAACTGTAGCAGCAATAATATAGTAAAGGAATGGAAGCTCTCACCACAGTGCTCGACAATCTCTCTACATCTGCTTCTGTTTGAATGCATGATCCAACATAAATTTGCTCGGTGATCTAACCCAATATAGTAAAAGGATCAGTAGGATGGTGTTTAATAATTCAAAAGCCATCTAAAACTATTCATTTTGAACCAATTTTAGAGCACATACAAGGTTATGGAAAGGGATAAACAAGAAGCTGAGAATGTAATCAAAGAAGGGTCGGGTAACAAATATTTCTATAACCATAACCCCTTGTACTAAAAAACTCCATAATTAATCAAAAGTAGGTGTTTTGTGAGAAACAGAGTAAGCATATTAAAGTATGAGCATAAAGGAGTGTGTGGTAGGAATGATATATTTCAAATTATATACAGTCTAAAAACCAAAATAAAGAGTTGAAGTGAAAGGTTGGGTAAGAAGCTGATAATTCAGTTAGAGCTGCATATCCAGAAAAGTGCACGGGTTACAGTACGATGGATATTAGATTTATCCATAAAGAGACCCCAAGTGTCACTCACTTTTTTGGTACTAAACAGTGGTTTAATTTTTTGATAATTTCAACAGGTGGTCTCCTACATTCATCTTCGAATTTGTAACTGTGAAATTCAAAACTGATCTGGTGGCATCATATCCTGAAACTAAGAGATGATTCTTCAGTCAATACTTTTCCCTGTTCCAATTTTTTTACTAAGATTTTAATCTTTAACAAAATCTAACAAAATTAACAGCTGAAATTACTTATTCCGAGACTACAATTGATGGCCAATACAAGCACAATATATAAGTAAGCTCAAAAACCCACCTTACTATAGCGCATACCAAGAGAATGATTGTAGTACAGCTCCCCCTTTGAACGTTCCAATGCCTTAACATACTCTTCAAGCGGGAAGCTCCCATGTCCCCACTCAGCATTTCCAGCCACTTCCTCGGAGAAAATGGCTACAAGAGGGCTAAATGGTAGAGCAGGGTTGTGCTTAACCATGTGTGGCCATCCATTAATGTCCTGATCATTCAAATACTTCCATCCTTGGGAAGTTAAAAACTTTGGGCAAAATGTTACAAACCCAGAATTCCCACTGGTCCCAGAATATGTTTGTAAATTTGAAGCCAGTATGTTTTTGTTCCAAGTGGCCGTGGAAACACGACCTCTATTATATAAAATGTCAAGATCATTCATAAGATAGAGCTGATGTACGGGAAAAGGTGAGAAGGGTCTCTCAAGCACTAGGCTAAAAGAACCAGATTTCTCTTTCATAATGCTCCTGCATATTCCAAAGTAACAATAAATATATTAAAACCAGGGTTAACTATCTAGGACAGCATAACAATGATAATTTCTCCACAAGAAAGCCTTTTTCGAATATAATAAGACTATTGAATGTCTAACATTATATCTTTTCAATATGAATCTGATAATAAAAATTTGTACACGTACTCTGTATCACCAGCGTCCTTGATCTCAACAAGCTTCCCACCTGAAGTTTCACCCGCCTTCTTCAAAGTGTCGCCTACCATTATTATTCTCGATTTTTCAGCATTCCCCTACAATCACATCCAGAAATTAATAGATTACATCAATACCAATTGCACAGCAAACCATTCTTCTAGCTCGTTATCCTCGAGCCAAACTTAGTTACAACAGGATAATCAATATAAAGAGAACTAAAAAAAATTAACGAGTAACCAAAGACTCCTGGAATTCATATGTTTGAGATAAATAATGAGAAAAACTGACCCCTTTTTGAAGAGCATGCACGAAAAATCTTCCGTCGACAGATAGAGCGAATCGAATGCCAAGTGGTTTCTCGAGAGTAACCATATACTCATTTAAATTCATCTTGAATGTTGTACCGTCACTGGAGGACTTAGCAAAAACCCTAGAGGCAGTGGCCCTCCTCCTGTACAGTTTCTTTTTCACTGAATTGACTGTCGGGATTCCATTGTTCATAGGCAAATCTCTTCCCCAAAATGAGGATTGCATTACACTTACACTACACTTTTGAAATTTCTTAACCGATGATAAACTTGCAGTGAACGCCGATTGCTCAAAACCTCTGCAACTCGACATTTGGGGTGGGAAATTCACAAAATCCATCAAACTTAGCTGATCGGAGTTATGATAACTCGTAATCTCGTATTATTAAAAAAAAAATTAACACGAAACGCCTAATGTTGTACTATACACAACAATAACAACAAGAAATTACTAATCCGGTGCTGCCTTGATCAATAATAACATGAAAAAAGAGAACGAAAGCTCGATTCCACTCGACTTATCCAAGTATCAATTGCTAGCTTAGGTAATTATGGAACTGATTTGATTATCATATGGATTCATCTATGTGCCACGTGATTTGGCTGACCTTTTTTGGATTTATTGCCACGTCAGACGCCTGGATATACTCATATACAATTGCATGTTTGGCTAGCTAAATTTAAGAAAAAGTAAAAAGTAGCTTTGAGTATTTTAAATTTAACTGTTGAAACACCTAAGGGGCGTTCTTTTTGTGTATAGTTTTATGTTTTGAGTTTTGAAATCATTTTATATTTTGTATTTTGAGTGTCCATTTTGAGATTACTGAAAAGGCGTTCTTTTTCCCATTTTTAAAAATATTTCTCAAAACTTTACTCCAAAACTTGTTCAAATTGTTTTCAATTTTCCCATTTTCCAACAACCAGAAAACTCCCCCTCCAGAGCCACCGTTTCTACCCCCACAAATCGACCACCACCCACCACCAAGCCACCAGATCCCGGCATCATTCGAACCCCCCTGATCTCTCTCTACAACGTCTACCGATTAATTGACGGAAAATCATCTGGAATCAGCAAGAAAAGTCTCGGTACCGCTCACTGTTTCGACCCATAAACACGGCCACCGACCACCTTTCCAATCACGGACCACCGCCAATCAACTCCTCTCAACAAGGCGCATCCAATACTACCATGGGTCACCTTCGATTATCTCCAAAACCGACAGAAGCTGTGTGTGCCGAATCAGTTTTTTAGGATATTTTTGATCGATTTTGGTATAGAATTGAATTGTTGTTTGTGTGGTAATTCAAGAGGGGGTTTAGGGCTTCACAATGGGATATTAATCCGACCGTTTTAGAGGAGGTTGGCCGGAGTTTGGGGGTTGGAAAGTGGCGGTGGAGTGGGCGTGGCAGTAGAAAGGAGCAAGTGTTTGGGGCTGTTTCCCGTGGCTTTGCAGTAGAGAGGAGGAAGTGTTTAGGGTTGTTTCCCGTGTTTTCCATTTGGTGGATTATTTGCGAAGAAAACGCCTAAACGGCTAAAAAGCCGTTTTGTGTTTTTTTTTTTAGAATTTTTTTCCTTGTTTTCCAAAATTTGTTTTCGAAAAGGAGTAAGAGAACGCATTTTTAATGTTTTGAAAAATCGAAAACAGAAAACGGCAAAGAGAACGGCATCTAATTTATTCATTTTCAATTAGGATTGTCAAAACTATCAAATTAGATAGTTCGATCGAGTTCTATTTAAGCTTAAAAGATTTCAAGTATTAGAATCAAGAACGGATACATTTGGTGAGGCTATCAATTTAGTAAACCCGAAATGAAGCCTTTAACATGTTTGGTTAGAGATGACAAAAAAACTCGACGGCTCGAGCTTGATTCGAGAAAAGCCAGAGCCAGGCCCGACTCGGGCTCGGGCCGACCCATGGCCCAGTCGAGCTTACACATTTAAAAAAAATTGAAATAAATTGAAAAAAATTAACAATAGTTGCCTTTGGAGGCAACTATTTCTAGGCAACAAATAGCTGCCTACAAAGGTTGTAAGCATCGCCCATTTTAGGCGCTTCAAGTGGGCGCTATCTTTGCAGGCAGCTGTTTGCTGCCTATATAGTATATTTAAAAAAATCCAAAAAAATGAAAAAAAAAAAAAACCCGAGCCGGCTCGGTTTGGGCTCGGTTAGACCGATTAAAGCACGGACCGAAAACTCGGGCCCAGCTTTATTTTTTTGGCAGGACTTTGCTCAGCTCAGCTTGGGCCAAAAAAAGCTCGAGCCGAGCCCGAACTTTTTTTTTGGGCTCGGATTTGGCTGGCTCGTTGACATACCTATGTTTGGTTAGTAATTTATAGAACTTACTTCATATTTAACCTCTATTTGACAATCATTATTCAAAAACTATTTTTTCTATATATTTATTTTCAATCACATTCACATAATAAAATATTTTGCATGTATCAAAATATTTTTCTACTTTTAACCACACATTCACATAATAAAATATTTTACATGTAAATTCATCGTGCATTTTTTTTTTTTGGCCAAATGATGACCATGAAACAAGGTCTTAATGAAATTCATTGCAAATTCTCTGCTATAATTATCAAACTTAACTATTGAAATTTGGTCTAATAATTATATTTTGAATAAATTGTTCATAGGATATTTATTGATTCTTAAGATTTTCTTTGGAATTGGACCTCCCACCCAATTTTAAATTTGGTTTGACAAAAAACAATTATTTGTCATAAAAGTAAAGAGAGAAATATATTAGAAGAAATAGATAAGAGTCAAAACTCGAATATGTATTTTATTGAAAATGAATGCCCCATATTTTTAAAGTTCAAAATAAGAGTTACAACTTACAATTATAATAGAATAAACTCTTCCAGTGTAAATAGAACTTATCTAAGCCCTTGTTTAAGAGGCATTCTTTTGTATAAATAGAAAAAATTCTACCGTTGCAATAGTATTTTTCTGACAAGAGGTTTCAGACCAACAATGTCAATTTTGACAGCTACAGATATGGACTTCCACTTTTACCCTCAATCTACTTTTGTAGTTTAAAGAAACCTTCATGACTGAAGGGCTAATTTGTAAAAATACACCAAATTCTATTTGACTAGAAAACCAAGTTGCAGACGTGAAACCCAGCACAACGGTCCATTTTCTCATTTTTCCACGGAAATAATGCCAAACAAATAGGTTCTAAGAATCTAATACGACTAGATGGACATCAACAATTATCTCATAATTTTACAACATTCCTCTTTGATAACTATTTGCAAAATAAAATGCCTCATTAAAAATAGTTTGACAAAAATTCAATGTGATAAAAATGCTAAACAATGAGAGTACAAATAATTATAACAAAAGTGAAATAATAAAATGTTGCATCGTTAAAACATTGTCAAGAAAATCAAATGGGACAAAACTTGAGCTATGGAAAAGAGGACAGCTTTCCCTGATTTCTATAAATGAGAATTTTTGTATCGAGTCATTCACAGACATACATCAATTTCTTCAATATCAAAATTCTATGAAATATGTTCATATTATCTTGTTATAACTTTCAAACAATAGCATCTTCATAAAAGATATTTATCATCATATATATATATATATGTGTGTGTGTGTGTGTGTGTGTGTGTGTGTGTGTGTGTATTAAGAATAAATATATATTAAGAATAATATTTTGAAGATAAATATTTTATGGTAATGGACATTTATTACACAAAAAATTTGTCTCGTTAAAATCTTAAGAATCTTATTTTGAAGATAAATATCTCGTAGGTTATGGACATTTATTATTGTTTCACACGGAAAATCAGGTCTCGCTAACAATTAAGAGATGATTCAGAAAATTGTGTAAGGAACGAACATTTTGAGACAAAGTCCCAATGTTTTATTTTAATTAGCTTTTCTTTATATTATTTTATTTCTTTCCTACATTGAAAATTTAAACTTTTTTAATACATTTAATTATAGAGAGTGTGTTTGAATCTCCAAATTTGGAGAGTCAAACTCACTCTCTAAATTAGAATGTTGATTTAAAGAGTCTCTTAGAGTATGATTTTAAATGTTGAGTCTTTAAAATAGATAGTATCTCATATTTAAAGAGTCTCTTGGAGATGCTCTTTGATCGGAGAATTCATTCCGAAATTGACTGTAGGGCATGACAGGTGATTCGCCTCCGACACGGAATAAGTTTTGAACAAATGAGGGTGGATCCATTTGTGAATTGGCAATTTGTAATGAGATAATTGATAT
>CAIGRE010119113.1:0-13769 GCA_903798275.1 Fraxinus angustifolia subsp. syriaca | reverse complement strand
TCACTTGTTTCCTTTGATTTTGAACCAAGTCTCAACACTAAGTAGGAAACATCCATCCTCCCTCTTATAATAGGAGAAACTAAAAGAAACACCCATCCTCTCTATAATTTTATGTGTCTTCTCTGCTAACTATTTCTTCTCTCTTCACCTCTCTAAAACTGTACATTTTCTCTTCAAATTGCATCCCCTATTTATAGTGAAATGCTGCCACATACCTCATTAATCATGGCACCACAATTTCAACATAAACAATAAAAGACTGACTGCATTTCATGTACACATTTCTCCTAAAGGGAAAATTTTCAATATTAGCACTAAATGCAAAGTGGCTTGCTTCAACAAAAGTGGCTTTGTACCCAACAATCCACATATTGAGTAAAGAACTATAATATGTAAGCATCAAGTGCCGAGATAATGTAAATCCACATAAAATATCACAATTTGAATAAAATTATTGAGGCAGCCGCAGAAAATCGAACCAAGAAATAAGGATAAAAAAAAAAAGGTAAAAGGATTTCATAGCCCTTAAAAAACTAAAGTGAGAATCAAATTCATTATTTGTTAATGCAATATTAATTTAAATCCAAACAGTAATCACTTACGTGTACGTTATAATTAACGAGAACTTGACTAAAATCATATAATTCAAAAAACCCATCAACCAAAAGTTGCATCATCCTTCATAAGTTAACATAACCTTTCATCTTTTCCAAGTTTCAAAGCATATATGTCAAATTGCGTGAGAAATAAAAACTGAGTAAAAAGAAACACAATAGATAAATTCCAATAAGAGAACGCACCAGGGTAGAAATGTCAAAACACAAAATTGAAGTGTTTAATTCAAGTAAAAGGAGAGAAAATGCAGCCCCAGAGCCACAGGCAAAGCTGACAACTCTCAACATTTACCCCAAATTTATTTCCAAACCCACGAGATTCAAACATCCAAAACTATTTGAACTAAAAAATCCTAATGTTCCCAAAAACTCTAATTCTTCGAAACCACTAAAATCACCAATAAAAATTACATAAACACATCGATTTTCAGGAAAAACAAAATCATCAAAGAAATATATCCCACAAAATATTTGTTCAAAAAACATACCGGTTCAAGCTATATTAACCAAAGCAGAGTGGAATATGATGCGGAGTCGGGAGTCTTCAACATCTTCGCATCCTTCACTTGTGAGCCTCACGGCGACACGGCCTAACGGAGTCGGGAGTAATAGTTTTCTCTCTCACTCACTCACTCACTCTCTCTCACTCTCTCTCTCTCTCTCTCTATTTTGTTGGAGTGGAGAGGACGATAGGTAATGAGGGGTTATGTTAACAAATAAAAAAAAAATTTAAATGGGCCTAAACCCAAAAAATGGTACTATATAGTACGAATTTTAAATTTAGTCAAATCTCAATTAATGCTATACATGTAAGGTATTTAAATTATGTAGAGGGGTAAAAATGTTCAAATTCGACAATTTTGCAAAAAAACTTAAAAAAAGTGACATTTTCGTAAATGTAAAACCAAAAATTGACATTTAGTGCAATTTCCTCTTAAAAAATGACACTCTCTATTGGAAAACAAAGTTAATCAAACACACCCTAAAATATAAACCACATAATGCCTGCGAATTTACCTTCGTGGAGGTCCGAAATACCATGGATACAGCTTCGCATATGAGAAATTATGGGATAAAGGCGCCGAATGACAAAGCTCAAAATGTTTATGCCTTCGCTTCTGATAAAGCAGGCCAAGCAATGAACGTGGCTTCGGATATGGTCATTGAAGCTAAGGAGAAGGCTAAAGATAATGCATACGATGCTTATACGATGGCCTCTGATAAAACAAATCAAGCCATGGACGGGGCTAACGGTAAGGTGCAGGAAGCTGGAGACGCTATGAAAGATAAAGTGTCCAATTCTTATGGGTTTGGCAATCAAACCATAAGAATGGTTCGAGACAAGGCTGATGATGTCAAAGAGATGACAGAAAATCCAATGTCACATTTAAAAGATAAAGGTTTCGAGACCTATGAGGACGCGAAATCGAAGGTTCGGGATACTCGTAGGCCGACTGTTGATACCACGACTGATCCAGCCAATGAGAAGCAGCTAAGGAGACAGTTTCCGAAGGACATCCATCTTGGATGTCAATAGGAGTTTCACCTTGTACGGTTATTCCAGCCTGCTAGTTATTTGCTATGTGCATCTTGTAGGATTGATTACGTCGATATCTTAAGGCAAACAGTCAGTCAGTGCAGTAGAAAAAAAGTTGGTCCAAATACTCGGTGCAGGCCAGTATTACACTCTGGACTAGGTAGAATGTATTAATTTCTGGGTGCCATCATTCAGGGGAAGAGGAAACTGTAAACAATTGTATTATCAACATAAATTCGTATTACTGAAAATTCTTTCCTCTTGAGTGTTTTGCCATTGTCTTTTTCAGTGTTTCGACATTATCTGTTTTAATGTTACGTATACACTTTCATGGTAGTCGACGACATTTGGGAATGTTACAGCTTATGTTTCTGCTTTCCTTTTGGATTCTTGAGAATGAAAATCGACCTTCACCATTTGGTTGTCTCAGGATACAAGAAATTAGACCTTTGCAGGAATTTTTGTTTTTGTTTGGATTTCTTCCTCTTCATCTTTAGCGTGCAAGTCTGCATCCTTCAGCGTTTGCTCTTCGTAGGTCCCTACTTGGAAATGAATAGGTACATGATAAAAGAGACAAAATACATTAAAATCTTGTCTATTCTACATGCATTGGTTTCCAATACTGCATACCGAAAGACGAGCTTTTGGTGCAGTACATGTTATGCCAGAATTTTTTGAGCTTGCACAGGGAAACCTTAAATCTTCAGAAAATGTTTTGAGGGCTAGTAATGGCAATATGGGACTGAAATTTAGGGTTTCAATGTGTCAAGTAAACCGTCTATTTATTTATGCCTTTGTCTTCTCGCACTCTAGTGCACTTAAATTTCTAACCCTAAAGCACTCTAATAAGGAATAAGTGAAGCTTAATTTTCTCACTCAAAATCTGGACAGTAGTTAAAAATAACACAAAAAAGTTTATATTATACAATACGAAAGTTTTAAATCAGGTTCGATGCACTAACAAAATGTTTTTGTATCAAACATTTAGAGCATGTTTGGGCTGGATTAAAATCTGATTTTAATCTAAATCTAAGTCTTTTAGTCAAGGTCAAACAATCGATATCAACCACATTTTTCATGAGTTCCACATTTTTTCAATCACATACTTCAAAAATATCTATCACAATTCACTAAAAATCTGATTTTAATCCACATCAAACACTATCTTAATCATGTACATGATACAATAAAGTCTCTCTTTGCAGACTGCTTCCGCGGTCAGAAAATGAATGGAAAGGCACCATTCAGTACTGCAAAGTAGGTTACAGGCCATTCATTTGCTGACATGCTTATCCTTTTTAACTTTACATTGTCCTCCAAACTTATCTTTATTGAATGCTAGTAAAAACTGAACACGTATAGCACCTTTGATAGGAATGATTCGAAAGCATTAGACAAATCATGTTGATAGGGGAGAGATTCGATAGCATTAGACAGATCACGGGAGAAAAAAGATAGTAAATTCTCATTCATTATACTATCTAATCTCTTCTAATACTACGCACTAAGAGACAAATACGCATCAAGATTCAAGTAATTGTGGATCTGCATCACATAGTCATATGATCCTCTCTTAACCAAATATTTTCCTGAAGTGAATCTTAATGTGTATGAACATTAATTAATGCTGAACTAACTTCTGATTGGAATTAATTCTACTGTTCAATAACATTATTTGAAGCGAACATAATCTGAATCGGAAAATTGAATAAAACAATTTAAATTTATTTTGTTTAGTATTAGGAAATAATCTTTGCAATCATATAAAATGGGGGTGAAAAATTGAAAGGCTTGTTTATTTAGAGAAAAAGGAAAGAGAGTGCGAAATTGAACTTCAAGAACTCAAGAATATAGGATTAATTACATCTATTCTATGAACTTTAGTGTATGTTTTTCTTTAAATTGGTCTATACCATGTACCAAAAATAACCTAAGTAGATAGTACTTGAAATATGTAAATTGAATGAAATTTTCTTTCTTCATTTTTGGTGCACTTCTTTCAATATATAAAAGTTCTATTTTTACAAGTGAAGAATTGGGATTGGGACCATTACATATCAAGTAATTAATTAGATCATGACTTGCAGGAGAGGAAAATTGAAATGACCAAGGTGATTAGCATTCCATAATATTTTTTTTAAATCTGCATAAATGATGTTTATCTTTATCTATCTAAAAAGGTTAATGATCTACACCCTAATCTCAAAAATTCAAATGGGGTTTGTTTCTTGTCTTACATTTGTCTCTTCTTCATGGCTTGTTTATTGTTGTGCATCCACACCTTGAAAACCTGCCTCTTCACTCCCATTTCATTGCAGAACTGCTGCAGTTCTTGTTCATCTTGTTTCTGAATTTTCCATCCCAGCCTTGTAGCAAATTCATGCATCCTATCTTTCTGTCCTTGATTAAATTTCGTCCGAAATCTCTTCTTGGACCCCGAAGATGATGGCTGCACAACCTCATGTCCTCTAGCGTTGGACCGAAACATGTTGAGATCTTCACTAGCTGACTCCGCCCCAGTTACAGCCACACCGTTGTTTCTGCCGAACGCCACCACTGTAGGCGGCGTACGGCCACTTGGAGGATTGGCTGTAAAATGCTGATTCTGCCTAGGAAGCATTGTAGGCTGCGGTTGGTTGTGAAATAACGTGTTCCGATGGATATTGTTATTGCTGGAGTTGGGATTGTATGTGTAGTAGTGAGACGTGCCAGTTTGTGGCTCTCCATCAGCCTCCCTTCGATGGAAACTCCGGTGGCAATCACAAGCAGCACATCTTAAGGCTTCTGGGGTGCCCTCTTCTCCACTAGGCATGAATTCTCCACATCCATCTAAAACATGACCTCCTACACTTGCAGCATGATTCTTTAGGCATTCTTTATATCTAATAGTATTAGTAGGCTTGGAAGACGTTGCTGGCGGATCATGTGGCTGTGGGTGTGGATCTACCCTCGAATTTGAAGCACCAACCGTTGTTCCACAGGCCTCTGTGGCTGGATCTGGATCTGGGATCGAATCTTTACGTACAAGAGACGGCTGTGGGTATGGTTGTGGCAGTGATGAATTGAGCCGATGCTGATGCTGATTTAGCGTATGTGTTGTACTAAAAATAGCACTTCCGCAGAAGGTTGAAACCATTGCATTTCCTCTTCTATCTGGCGGAGTGGAAATTATAGGGGCAAGAGGCAGCTTGACTGGTGATTCTTGGTTGAGCTGGGGTGGATTATAACTCACAGAATTTGGCATCCCTATAGCACTTTCTTGACCACTACGTTCCATAAGAAACTATATTTACTCAAAACAACCAATTCTCTTCAAAAGCACTTCTGTCTAGGAACCATTATCAACAAATTCTGTTACTCCACCTAGTAATCTTAGAGTTGGTCTTCCATTTCTTTCTATTTGAACAATTTTTGGGTGCCTAATCCACCATCCCATTTCTCTGAACTCTATAAAAACTGACCTAAATGGCTTAAATTCAAGAAATCTTGAAGGTAAAGCAATAATCTTACAATCTTGAAAACCAAATTTAAACACAAGACTAGACCATTGGCTGCAAACTAGAAGAAAATAGTCTCTAAGCGTGATCAAACGAGAGAAAATTAGATTGCACGGAAGCTTCTAAGACTATGAGAAATTGTGAAAGAAATTAAGGAGAAGTTTGTGTCTCCTAACAGCCATCAGTTATTCTAAGGCATAAACCAAATGGGTTGTTTTTGTTACTGTGTGCAGACGAGTGACAATGATATATAGTGCAGTGATGATAGACTTACACTACAAAACAACCGACAAGCTCATTTGGGTTTTCTTCCACAGCCTGCACAAAGGTCCACTGTCCCATTATTGCCTCACCCTTGCATTCTTACCGTCTATGATGCCACTCAAACCCTAAAACATGTGTGTGAGAGAGACAGAGAGAGAGAGAGAGAGAGAGAGAGTGTGTGTGTGTGTGTGATGGAATGTAACTTTGGTGGAATCCTCCTCGTGTTAACTTGAGTTTGATGTTAACTGTTAAGAACCCAGATTAAGATGCTATTACATCAGACAGCAACTGTGTATTAGAGAGAGATACAGAGTTTTTGAGGTTGTGGGGGATGAATTTAGGGTTTGATTTGAGCCACGTTATTTTTTTGAAGAATATATTCTGAAATAATGGATTGATAGATAATGTATGATTAAAAAAGAAGGAAAAATTATTTACGTAATGAAAATATTATTTTATTAAAAAATGTGGAGTTGAAAATGAACAGAAAATAAAAATAAAAATTTTAATGTATTTCAAATTGGGCTTAAAAGTGAAAATGAGATGGTCCACAGCACACAGCATTTGTTCCCCGTTTGCGTGTATGTAAGATTCTCCACCCTCTCTCCCTCCTTTATTTGGCACTCTCCTCACTTGTCTAAATTACAATTAAGCATATGTTTGATACATATTAAAATTTTTATTCTCATTTTTTTTACTAATTTTCAATCACATATTTTTTAATAAAATAATATTTTTCATCACATCAATAACTTTTTCTTCTTTTTCAACCATACATTTTCATCAATTTATTATTTCAGAATACATTCTTCCAAAATAATATGGCTCAAACACACAATAAGTAATTCTTCAAAAATACTTTTAAATACTTAGGAGGTATTTGATAGATATTATCGAGGGAATAATGTATTTTAAATATTGATATGATGAAAAATATGTGATTGACAAGTAAGAAAAAGTTATTGATGTGATAAACAATATTATTCTTTTGAAAAACGTGTCATTAAAAATGAGTTTTGAAATAATGTATTTTGAAAGAATGTGTGTCAAATACTGACTAATAAATTGTGGCTATTTAAGAATGCATGAATAATTAGTGAATAATAAATAATAAATTTTATAAAATGCGTAGATAAAAAGTATGCGTCGAAACACGACACAAACTCGCGTGAGAGGACAACAATGAGCGAAAGAGCAACTTTGGTCCACACGTTGATTGGAAATGCTATCTATTCTAGATAGAGGGCTAGATTTTGGTTTCAAAACGTGTTTTAGTCAGTGCGTGGCTTGAGTGTAGGTGATTGTTTTGTCAGCATCAATAGCAGCCCCGTAAATACGTATTTCCATTAATATCTTGGCTCGTTTTGTTTAATAAGATCTTGTTTGATTTATATATTTTTTTTGAATAAATCCACTTGTTCACGCTAAAAAATAGATACAGTACAAATAGATTGACTTAACAGTGTATGTGTGAATGTTTTTCTTTTTATTTTTCAAACTGTTCAATTAATTATGAACACGTGTCCCTTCTGTTTTTTAGTCCGTCCTTGAGTGTTCATTTAGAACGATTGGTATTTTTTTAATTGTTTAAAAAAATATGAAAAAAAATAATAATAGGTTCACGTATAAAATTATTTTATTGATCGAATGTGTAATTCAAAATAAGTTCGAAATTTTAAAAAAACTCTACCAAACATGATCTAAATGTTAATCTTTGGACTTTATAGCATAAAAATAAATGAATTAGGGTTTTGCTAGTTGGAAATTATTCTTAATGTTGCCCTACTTTTTTGCTGATTGGGGCCAAGCCATTAATTAAATAAAGAAAATTAGTTAGAGGTAGATGATGAAACTAATAGTCATAGACAATAATTCCTTCTTCATTTTCAATTTTTCATACCTAGTTGAATTAGTAGCCGGGAATGAAACTCGTTTTCAAAGCCTGGCCATATCTCTATATATTCCAATGTTTATATACTATTAATATTTCATTGGTCCTATAAAAATAGAATTATTTCCTTTTCTATATATCTGAAATTATATGTCACTTTCTTCGTTAAGAATATAATTAATTTCTTAATTTTCTGATGTGCTTTATTTAGGGTCCGTTTGATTGCAAGGGTGGAAAATGGGTGGAAAGAAAATATTTTACAGGGAATTGATTTTCTTAGAAAACGTTTTATTGAAAATTGTAATTAATTGTATTTGATTGATATAATTTTTCATGAAAAATATTGAGAGTTTGGTATCCATTTGGCTTCGTTTTTTTTTATGGAATTTGTCCATTAAAGTGATAATTTTTCTACTATTGGGTCTAAAACTTGTTCCAATTGAAAAAAAAAGTGAAAAAAAATTATCATACGGAATACTATTCGTTTGGCTTTGTTTTGTATGAAATTTGTCAATAAAAGTGATAAAAAAATTTTATTATTGTGTCTATAATTTTTTCCAATTGCCAAAAAAGAATTTGAAAAATATTTACCAATCAAAATATCAAGAATTTGTTTTCCTCAAAAATATGAAAATTTTGAAAAGTTGGAAAACATTTTTCAAGAAAATTTTGCTTATCAAACACTACAAAAATTGAAAAATGAAAAAAAAAAATTCATAAAAAATGTTGTGTATCAAACGGAGCCTTAATGAAATTAATAAAAAGAACAATCATGTTACATGTATATCATGATCGACAATACACTTAACACTCTTCCATGTGGTAGCAATCTACACCATTGATTATAAAAACATCCATCTAATCATTGTCTATATTCCTTCCACTTAGGAGACGTCATCCTTGATGTCAACTAAAGATTCTACACCTTGCTTAATTCAAAATAGAAACATTGATGAAAATGATACAGATGAAGATATATTATGTAATTGATGATAAGTTTATTGGAATAGTATTGATTTCTTAGTGGTTAAGTGGTCCTAAAATAGGTATTACAGGAAAAAACAAATGGTTCTAAAAATAGTTTTTCTAGACGTTTCTCTTCAAACTTTTACACTTTTGATTTACTAATTGGCTAGAATTTATACAACAAACTTATTATTTATTCCTTTAATTATATATCTTTTTAAATTAAATAAAAATGAGTACTCTTTTAAATTTCATACATAACACTCAAAATCTCAGGTCAACCATCTGTACCTTCCGTGGACCGCCTTTGGTATTTGATACATTGTACTGCCGATTGGAAAATCCACTTCTAAGCAAAACATTTTATAACCCCAGCCAGCAGCAGACGCGAATCCACTAAATGCTATTTCCATGACAATAGAAATAAAAAAAAAATGTCACACTGAAATTCCCTTCTTTCTAATAATACATCTTTCTGCCACAGATCAGGTGTTCCCCTTCGAGTTTCTTGGAAAAACAATTAAATAAATCCCTTCGAATTATTTTTTGAGTTAGACTTGCTTAATTTGAGTGTACTTTCGTTAGACATGTTTTAATGTATATATGTTTAATTATAGATCAATGGATGAATAATAGTTTGGTTAAAATGACATGTATATATATTTTTAAAAAGGGTCATGTTATGAGTACATAATTCATAGCATGATGGTGTTCATAATGGACACATGGATGACCCCTATTGGAGGGCGTCTGGGCCCACACGCACCCCCAATAGGGGGTCTCCACGTGTCCATTATGAACACATTTATGGAAAATGTTATGTACCTTGTTTTAAACTTGAGCAAATACCTTTTTTCAAAGAATCATGCTACATGTATCGAATTTTTTATTGAATCTTTTACTTACTATTTACAATGGGGATGGAGACCACATTTTCGAAATTTTTAAATACACGCGGACCCCGTGCATTATGTGAGAGGGACAATCCATCATGTACAAATCATTATGTACAAATGGATAAACCCTTTAACTTATTAGTCAACAAAAATAGGTGACCGGCCCAAATGGAACCATCACAACGTTTGTCCCAATTTAAATTAAACGTGCAATTATGTGAAAATCAAGCTGAAATAAATTTATTTTATGACAGTTTTTAATTTATTTATTTTTAAATGTATGCCAGAGAGATCAAAGATGAATTTGTTTATTCAATATTCCCGTAAAATTATGATTAAAGTACTGATTACAAAATATAGGAATAATAAGGGAGTAAATGAAAATACACACAACTTGACATGATTAGATAATGTTACATAAAAAGAAAAATCCTTATATTTAAGGGTATCAAAATAGATAAATGAGACTAAAATTTTGCATCCAAACTAGTTCATCAAGCTCGTAGAAAAGTTGAACTTGCCCTTCTATAATATGGCATGGATGGATCGAGTTCAGATCATCTTCTAAATTTGTACCTTGACCGACTTATGAACCTCGTATATTGAAGTTCTCTAATGTCTACCGATATTTTTTTTTAGGGAAGGAAGGAAGTACCAATCCTTGGAACTCTTAATCGCATTTGCGGAAATAGCAACCCTAACTAATGGGTACAAGGAAAATTAATTTATGGAATAATAACATGTTTGTTATATTTTCTCTTTTTCTTTTTGAGAATTTATTGTATTTAATATTGCATATATACCATAATTGTTTAATTTCTTGTAGTAATACTAGTTCAAATGAGATCTTATTCTGTACTACATGTTGATTCTATGTCCAATGAATTCTGAAGATTATCTCTGTTCTTGAACTAAAAGAATCAAGCCGCAAACTTGGTAGCACTTGGTTTTTACTTTTTAAGGTACAAGGAGGATTTTTAAGGTTCCCTAATACCTCGACAGTTTGACATCATTCAACGCAGGGTAAACGTACTTATACTGTATAAATCTTGACTGCAAAAGTAGTAATATTACGAAGTTCAGAAAATATTACATCATCAAATTTCTCAAACAGACACCTGAAGAATGCATCTCAACTATGACGAAACACGAGAGTTCCCCACGTGGGATCTCATGTTCCATCTTCTCGTGACACGTCCCCGTGTAGATTGCACCACAGGTGGTACTATGCATGCCTCTTATCACAGTGAAGGGGAAAATAATGAAAAGTTAGAGAGAGACAGAGAGAGATTTGCAAAGAGTAGTCTAACTCTTGGTATGAGCGATTGGTTAATTGCTGCGCGTAAGCCATGCAGAAGCCACGCATTTCCCAATTAAGCCACCACTTGCAGCGTGGCGTAGGCTTTAATGCTCCATATGGGTACTGTAACAATGCAACACATCTAAATAAAACATTTCCATCAGCACACAGTGTACGTGTATATATCCCCCTCTTCTCACACTCAACTCCGACCTGCTTCCATCTCTCGTTTTTTGGCATAGAGTTCTCAGTGAAAAATGAAAACCCAAGTTGAGGAAAAATTCTCATCTTTCTTCGAAAAATGGATGTGTCTACTAGAAGAATTTCTTCGATATTATCTGAGGACTTCAGTGGAGAATTCTGAGGGAGTGGACTATGACGTTTTTGTTAATAAGCTGACAGCCCATCACAAGGAGTACTATACTTATAAATGGGCTGCGGCACATGACGACGTTTTGGCGTTCTTCGTGCCTGTTTGGTTAAGCCCGGTTGAGAACGCCAATCTTTGGGTCACGGGATGGAAACCGTCAATGGCTTTTCGGCTCATCGAGTCAATGAGAAAGATTCAGTCTCGTGGCACAAGTCTGGCTACCATGACTGAGGAACAAGTGAAAAAGATTGAGGCTTTGAGAGTGAAGATTAAAATGGATGAGGAGAAAGTTGAGAGAGAGTTTGAAAGGCAACAGGTGGGCATGGCAGACCGAAAAATGGTGGAGTTGGCTGCTTTAGAAAGGCGAGTTATGAAGAATGGTGACTTGGAGGCGACACAGGTAAATGGGCTGGTGGAGGTGGCGTTGAAGGGTTTGCTGGGTGGATTAGAGAAAGTGATGAAAATGGCTGATTGTGTGAGGCTCAAGACATTGAAGGGCGTGGAGGATACCTTAAGTCCCATGCAATGTATGGATTTCTTAACCGCCATTTCCACAGTTCAAATTCAGATGAGGAAATTGGGGAAGAAGCGTGATAAAAAGTTGCAATGATTAATTTATGTCATTTCTAGTGGAGGCTAATAGTTTATGTAATACTTGGTTAACTGAACTGCGTCTATGCGTGCGTTTTTAATAATCCTAGATGGGATTACTATATACTTGGGGCTTAGTTTTGAAGATGGGTAGTTTAGAAAACATGGCTAGAGTTAGCATTTGAGGGCAATAGATTCTATAGTTGAACGAAAACGAAAAAACGTTGGCTTTTTCGTTGGATTTTCCAGTGTATGTGAATGAGCTGTGTATGTTTATTCCTAAACACAAAGTTGGAGAGCAAGAATTGTATTTTTTTCTTCAACTTTTCTACAATTAGTTCACGGGTTTGCTGACCTTCTTGTGGATCAATTCGAACTTATAATTTGATAGATATTTTTTTACGATCGTACATCAAACAAAATGGTTGCGTTGTAGAGTGATGTCACAACATCAAAAAAAATGGTCACATAATGTCCATCGTATTAAAATTAGTCTAATCAAGGCTTCGTACCAGTCGAAGAGAGTCACACCGCACCTTCTTTACCTGAAATCCAGCAGTGTGTGAGAACAACCCTTCTTTAAAAGCCATTGCCTCCGCGTCGTCAACCTACTGTCGGCTCAGTAATCTACGTGATTGTGCAAACCAAATTCCATTGCTCCCTTATCCAACCATCGTTGAGGCATCTTTCTTCATCCTAATGCTTCCCACCAAATGATTCCACCTGCTCATCTCTATCTACTCTCGTGTCCATTGTCCCTCTCTAGCAGAAGCTGCTGCTGATGGTGACCTGGAAGCTGCTGATGGATAGCTGGAGCAAGCTGGTTTCATTGCTGTATTGCACTCGAGGAATGAGGATACAACTAGAGTCAGTAATCAGTTAGTTACAGTTAGATTAGTTGTCCACGTGTCTAATTTGTAATGGTTTGTATAGCTGGTAATTAGTTGGAGATAGTTGAATTCTTTTCTATTTATACGCACTGAACTTGCAATGTAAAATGAATGATTTATTCTTTCTGAATAACACAATTGCATCATTTTCTACTCTAATATGGTATCAAAGCACAACTGCTTCGATTGTCTGCTTCTTTGCAAATCAATTGAAATTTCATTGTTCCTGTTCAATTGATTCTTCATTCTTCTTTAATCAGTTTTCTTCTGACTTGTCATGACAACAAATAATGCTCCAAGTCAGAATAATTTCCGATCCTCAGTGAATAATTCAGCCATTAATGATGGATCTAGTCCTTACTATATCCATCATTCGGATAACCCAGGGCTTGTGCTTGTGTCACAGCTCCTTACTAGTGCCATGGAATCGAGCAATAGTGATATCTCTATCTGTGAAACATAAACCTTGTTTTGTAGATGGAAGTGACCAAGACCTAAAGATAATGCAGATCAACTGAATAATTGAATTCAGAGCAATAATATGGTCATATCATGGATACTAAACTTAGTGTCCAAAGAGATCTCTGCAAGTATTATCTACTCCAAATCAGCTCATGACATATGGATGGATTTAAAGGAAAGGTTTCAGCACATGAAAGGACCTCGCATATTCCAAATGAAGCGTGAACTAATGAATCTCTCTCAAGCTAGTTATTTGTTGGTGTCTATTTCACATAATTGAAAACGATCTGGGAGGAACTCAGTAATTATAGACCAATATGTACTTGTGGAAAGTGTGTCTATGGAGGAAATAAGAAGATTTCAGAACATCAAGAGATGGAGTATGTTATGTCCTTTCTAATGAGGCTAAATAATACTTTTGCTCAAGTAAGGGGACAATTGTTGCTTATGGATCCAATACCCTCTATTAACAAAGTGTTTTCACTTGTTTC
>CAIGRE010119044.1:0-20574 GCA_903798275.1 Fraxinus angustifolia subsp. syriaca | reverse complement strand
CTGAAATTATGTAATTTCCTCTTTACGGACATGGAGTTGATTGGGCTGATCCTTATGTATTGCTGGCCTTAAAAGGTCGACTCGGCATAATTGGTGGGCCGAGCCAATCTCCCTAGGCTTGGACTGTTGTCCATTTTGACGCCTCAATCTTAGTAATTGGGAAACATATTGTTGGGATCCCCAACTTATTGGAAATATAAAAAGTACTCCTCAATAGGCTGACAAATTGCAGGCACAAACCTTTTCTATTTGTAGCAATCAAGTCCCCATTAGATTTTGCCATTATTTTTTATTGGAACTCAAAAGTTTATTAAGATATATCTTCAATTATATGGAAAGGAGAAAAACAAAATTCACTATGTTTTTTTTTTTTTTCTCATTTGGTTAAATATATTCACACCATAATATTTTACAAGTGCGTCGCATTATATTTACATAAAAGATTCATAAATTTCTTTTATTATCTCATTTATGTCCCTAAATTTTTCATAGCATTTTTTATTTCCAACCTTCCATTAATTTGCACATCTTATACATTTGGAGGATTTTCGTCCAAAAACTCCTTTAAGGTGGAGCAGAAAGCCTTTATTTACCTCCGCTTATTTAAAAAATAAATAAATATTGCAACTAAATATTGGCCTCTGATTTTAAAGTGTACAACAAAATTTTTGGACAAAAACTGTCATCAATGATAAAACGTAAAAATTAATGAAAACTTTAAGAATAAAAATGTGATGAAAAAAGGTTAGAACTTAAATCTGACAATGAATAAAGATTGGAGAATTTCAATACAGTTAGAATTTTAAAATATGGTGTCAATATAAGCAACATCTATATTTACTTTCGATTAAGGGCATGTTTGGTAAAGATTAAAATCGAATTAAAATTGAAAAATTAACCGTTATTGTTGACTTTTATTAGATGAGTGAGACCCAATAACGGCTATATTTTCAATTTTAACTAAATTTTGAGCTGTACCAAACAAGCTCTAAGATTGTGAAAAAAGTTGTTGACTAGAGTTTGAGTTTTGAATTATAGCTAATTTAGCACCATTTAGTTCGCTACACAACAATTTATTACAATAAAGGTTTTCAATCAATGTTTATTGTCATACGTATATTCTCATCTTTCTTTGACATTTTTATCCTTAATTATATAGGTGACAAAACAGATCAAATCGCTTGCGAGCTCTCATCTGACTTGGTCCATGGATGGCTTGAGCTCGTTTTGAGAAGAGCCATGTGCGATCGAGTTGACTTGTATGGGCTCGTGGACCTTCTCTTTCTTTTGCCTCATTTTTGGATTTTTTTTTTCATTTTTAGATTTATTTTATAAAATGGAGTCGGATCGTGAGGTCCACAAGCCAAAGGACTAAGCCAATCTAAAGATCTGGACACAAGCCAAGCTCGTGGTTGTATGGATCAAGTAGACTTGATTTGACTCATTGCCCCCTTATCCTTAACCTTATACTGATTAACATATCTTGTTATTGATGACAATTTCTATTCATAAAACCCTTTTAGGATGGTAGTAAAAGACTTAATACAAAATTCGACAAAATATTTGCCCTCATCCAAAGCCCGCTAACATAATATTTGGACGTAATACGTCATTAGAAACATAATTGTTGACCTTCTATGATAATAAAACAGGAAAAATACATGACTACAATACATTAAGAACACAATTCCACATTTACTAAACCTTTTTAAAAAATTCAAAAATCAGGTATTAAATCATTATAAATATAATACTAAAATAAATTTTTCTTTCTATATAATCACTTTAATTAACATTTCTTTTTCTAATTCTCCACTTTAATGGGCCTTTCAAAATGAGAAAGTAATATCAAACGAGAACTGACCCAAAAACTAATTTATAAATATATTAATTTTAACTAAATCTTATTAACACCTGATTTTTGAAATGTAAAATTTAAAGGTATGAATTTGCTTAATTTTTCCTATTAAAATTTAGTGCAGAAGAAAAAAAAAAATTGTAGTGTAATTACTCATTAATTAAAGGGAAAATGGTAAAATCATCATTAGTGGATTGTGGTAGCCAAAATATTAGGTTAGAGACCTACTTGCTACATTTTCAATAGGTTGGGGGCCCAATGTGTAATTTTTCCAAACATAACCTATCATATGTTTTGCAATATTCTGCATCTTTAGAGTAATCTGAGACTAAAACTTTCATATCTCCCACTTCATTGGCTAGCAACAATTCAATAAACTCTGCAACTAATTTCATAACATTTTCAAAAAATTATTAGATAGAACGGCTTTGTAAGCAAAGGCGATTCCCTCCGTATCAGAATCTTAAAATATCGAGTTTTATAATTGATGATTTCTTATTTTTGAGATTATGTTTGCAGAATTTACTGTAGTCTGTACCATTCTCAGCCAAAAGAAGAGCAGCAGAAAGGAAACAAAATGAAAAGTATAAAAACAAACAGTAACTATTAGCTCAGGGAGGACAGCATTATTGTGAACAATCTGCAAAATCGAGTTCATTTGTTTGAAAATGAATGCCTAGGCGAGAGAGATCTTTGTGCAGCAAATCCACGTTCTTGAATTGAAGACCGATGAAGCCAGCATTAATAGCTGCATCCACATTTCTCATCCTGGTGCACGTAAACCATAATACATGTCAGTGATCAACAAACAGAATGCCTCGTTCTCCAGCATAAACACACAGGAAGCAGCATATAGGGATGCTCGAAGAAATAAACATCATTTTGCATCTCTTCCAGGCAAGATGTAGGGTTAACGTAAAAAAAAAAAAAATTGAGCAAAACCAGCATGCACACATAGAAGTTGCTTAGTTTAAGTGACATAACCTACAAAGCGTCAAACATCCTGTGGATCATAAAGTTGCACATTAAAACAAAAAGAAAGTCTCAGCATAATAATTGATCAGTTCTTGCATGAGATCCATTATCCCTGCTTCATCAATCTGTAAATTCCTACTGAAAATAGTAACAGTACCTGTCATCAACAAAAACACAGTTTGCCGGCTCAACCTTTAGGTGCTTCAAAACATCCAAGTAAATATCAAGATCAGGCTTTCTCTTTCCTGCATTTGCAAAGTTTAGGTTGGCTTATAGGGAACCAGGAAAAGAAAATAGTAAATGATAATGTAAAGCCTGAATTTTTGATGCAGTGGATATAAATCAAATATAGGGAAAATCCCTCAAAATAAATCCTATTTTCTTTTCCTAAAATGAGTGTCTAATACTGTTAAGTCTTCAATTTAATGTCTATAACGAACTCCATCAGATAATTTCAACCGTTTGAAGTCTTGGTTGATGGTTCACAGAAGCACAAACTCAGCATCTCAAAACTTATCCTTGACAGTTGCAGAAGAGATGAGAGTGGGCGAAGACTTACCATAATAATTCTAGATAATCACTTTAGGCAGAAGAATAAGAAACATTTCGGAAGTTATTCAGATTGAATTTCCTTATTTCTTTTCATAGTTATTAAATTTGAATTAGGTAATTTTTCATTCTGTTGGTCTGGTAGCTTTCCTTTCAAGTATACTCTTCTTCTCCCTCGTCTCTTTTCTCCTCTCTTCCCCTCCATTGTTTTCTTTCTTCTCTATGTTCTCTTGTTGTGCATATTGTGCTGCATCATTGGGTTCATATTACATAGTGACATCAAGGCTGAATTAGACATCATAACTTGTGAGACTAGAAAAAAAATCATCAGAATGATTTTGAACTCAAAAGGAGTGGAAGCGAGAGAGGGATAATAAGACAGCAAACTTGGCTACAGATAATCTTGAAGATTTGTCCATATGATCTCGAACCGAGAGAAGTAGGTCCAGAAAACAAAGCGTGTGGCATGATCAAGCTCTTCAAGAATCTTGAACTGAATGGACGAACACTAGGAAATCAAGCATGCCATAAGACAAAGTATAAATGTAACAACTTAAAAGTGCTTCAGCATCAATAACTCATTAACCATCCACAACCAAGGCCATTACAGAATCATAGGATCAATCAGATAAGGTATGATAGGCCTGCAGAGAAACCAAATTCCCAAACTTTGATGGCTAAGGTTCCAAGATAAGGTTCAAACTATTGTGCCACATATATATGAGCTGCTCGTTTTCAAATTTTGTTGACAGTTTTCACTTATTATGCCTATGTTTGATCCCCATTATTTCCAAAATACATTTTTCTCTTCTTTTCAACCACGCATTCTTCAATAAAATAATATTACATGCAAATCCAAAAATTTTCCTTATTTTCTTTACCACACATTCTCCATCAATCTACTATTTCAAAATACACTCTTAAAATAAAATGGGGCTTACACATGCCCTATATTTTCGAATAATGCTTTCTAGCACCAGTGGCCATACTTGATATGTTCAATTAAATAAATCACGTGACATTTTATTTAAGTGAATCTATCATGTAATGTCATGCAGTTGTCACCTAGATAGCTGCTTGACACCAGTGGTGTTGAATAATATTATTCTTATATTTTCAGCATTGGTTTCCTTTCTATTTTCTACAGTCTGATTATTTTTGCAACATCAATGACATGGATTGCGAAAAGAGAACAAGAGAAGAGAAAAGAAGACAGAGAACAAGTGGAATGCAAAGTACAGAGAAGGTATGAAGCAATTGAAGTGAGGGACAAGTGAATCAAACAATGTTCTGTTATTACATTTAAGGTTGTAATCAGATAAGATGGAGATTTTTAATAACTCAACCAAAACAACAGGAACATCCTGATTTGAGATAGAAACCCTTTTAATGGAAAAATCAATAATCAAAACCCATTAAGCAGGAGCTAAATATGGAAAGTAAGTTTTGCAGCTCTAAGACAAAGAACACCAGGTGCAAAATAAGGACACAGAAATTACCCATTATACATGAACAGAATGTCCAGGACAAGTAATATGATAGTTTTAGCTTGTCCTCAATCATTTTATACCTGCAAGAAAAAAATTTGAAAAAGAAACAAGAGACCAAGGATTTTACATAGCTACGAAATAAGAATATACCAGATGGGGTAATTAGTGAAAGCATGCATTTCGTATCCATTTTTCTTTAAAGCTTGAAGTAATTCTTCGACTCCTTCAATATAAGAATATCCTTTTCTCATACAGCTTTTGAGGCCTGCAAGGAAGAATTCTTTTCATATCTCTACAATTTATATGAAAAAATAAATGGGGAAAAGCACGAGGATTTACTTGATGAGAAGGCAAACGATAATTGGTCCTGTTTGAACCCTCTTTTCTATCTTTTGTTTTTAACCAAAAAAAAAAATCATTTCCTATTTTTGTTTCTCCCTTTTCATTTGTACAATGATAAAAGTTTGGTCCATTTTCAAAAATCATACACATACACACAAACTCAGAGTAAATGAAGAGAAAATTAAAGAGTACACAAGGTTTTGCAGGTGGCGTAAAGGAGCCAAACTGAGCGAAAATGAAAATAGAATGGTCCAAGTTCAGTTTAATTTTTTTGACAAGCAGAAACTTGAGTTCATCCTAGGGTTGATTTCTGAACAAGCCTCCATTGATATGACACGGTATTTTTTCCAGTCATTCCCTTTCACAATTAGTTGCAGTCTTACAAACTTGCTGATGATGTGGATAAATTCCCTGTTTCATCCAAATGAGTAAAAGATTATAGTTGAGCTTACAAGCTGAGTGCTCTACCATTGAGTCCAATGTCAAATGAGCTCTAGTTAACCCAAACACAATCTCAAGCTAAGTTTCAACTAGCTTGTTTAGTTTTTCTGCCCCCTTTGGGTTTCAAAGGTAAGAGTTGGTTGCTGTCAGTAATTTTATGAAGGTGAACTGAAGATGGTAATTGGCTGGTCTAGTCAAGAAATGGCAATTGCTTGATGATAAAAATCTAGAAATGAACCAAGTTTGGAGTCCTCACAAAAGAGTATAAGATTACCATAGGTGTGCCTAGATTGGCAGTCACGATCTGATCATTTTAATGTCAAAATCCATGTTGAAACAACCAGAGCCCAGTAAATATGATATGCTGGAATCAAGTTTTTGAAATAAATAAAAAAAAAAATGCTAAATTTAAAGTCTAGATGACCTACTCACATACTCCATAAGTTTCACCAAAATAATAATAATAATATTTTACAATCGTCGTTGTGAATAGAAGCAATTCAGCAGAAAAGCATGCCCATAGCTAAAACTCAATGCTTGATCAGAATTTCATGAGAAGTGAGAACAATAATAAGGTTGCATACACAAAGACAATGCATGATCAACAAAATAAGCATAGGATTCTTTTATATCTGATAGGTAATCTATCTGTCCGGTGAGAGTTCTCACTTACCCTCCAAATCAAATGACCTTCCATCTTTGAAAAATTTTCTAGCTAGCTCCATCTGGAAAGAACTAACATTAGAAAATGAAAAATAAAATACGAAGTCAAGGCAAAATTATTCACCTGTCAGCTCAACTCGACTACACGCAATTTGTAATATGAATATATCCTTTTCACAGATTGAACAGTTCGGATACAAAAGGTGAAAATTTGAAGTACTTATTGAAGATAAATTAATATTCCATAATAACTGTAGATGAATCTTTTAGAGGCATATGCAATTCATAGGATAAGGAGGGTCTATTGTTCTGTTCCTGGTGTTTTAACTACTCTATTCAAAACTCAAGCTGTTTATTCGCACTCTTTAGTAGGGGTCTGTTTTATTCTCAGAAATCAAATTTATCAAAGTCGAAAATTCGAGAACCTTTATGTAAGTACTGAAAGAAGCCCACCGATTCAGTGGTTTATTTAAAGGAAAGACGATGACAACATAACCAAACAAATGCTTGCAAGAGGAAGTCACAAAGTTCCCAACCTTAAGAGGGGCACAGCCAGCAGCAGACCTAATTCAACCTTTTGAAAGTTTTTAACATTTGATTCTGAAAAAATATTTTGTTGATCCGTTCATCTACCTTATCCTACAATAAAATTGTCCTTCAAATCATCAGTAGTGTGAAATTAACTCCATCATTGTCACTTGGGATGCTTCTACATATACATCCTTCCTTTTAATATTTTCCACAAGCCAGTGGTGCTCTCCTTTGGACCAGATTTTATTGTCTTCAGTTTACGAGGTGGACAACAAAGCTCCAGAATTATTTGGGTCCAGAGGACAAGCAAAACTAAAGAACATTTACAATGATCAGTTGTTAGTGGATTGTAAGTCTGATCCATGAGCTTGCACCCATCAATAGCCCAACTTATAGAAGTTTTTCAAACCAAGATAAGCACACACTTATATTCTCGAATTCAGACTGCCACAAGAATAAGGTTAGTTTGGTAATGCAACAGATCTAAATCCATTATTCGGACTGTGCTGCAAAGCTAATCAAGAAAAAGATGCACCACAAATTTAACAAATAGATCATAGTCATAATTCAGTCATGTTTACTTGTAATCAATTTACAAGGCTATCAAAGATATATGCAGCAAATTATGTTAAGAAAAAATTAGATCTCTAGACTTGAATGGGGGAGAAGTGATCGATGGAGCAGACTTCAAAGCCCAAAAGGTTGCCAAATTTCTATGGGATAATATTAAAGCATTGAATTTCAAATAATAACAAAGAATGCTTCCAATATTCTCTTTGCAATTAGAATGAAAATTAGAAACCGACATAGCCAACCACACAATTAAATTTACTAGTATGAATCCAAGGAAATCGAGCATTGACTCTGTAACTGTAAGGCCGATAGATGTGTATTGTACTGCCTAAAATTACAAAATTCCAATTATTGGTGAAACATCCTTTCTAAGCATGTGCCTAAATGGCAGTAGTTTCACTTATCAGAAGATTTTTTTTCTTCACTTATCAAAAGATAGTAGTAACAATTCCATCAAAATAAAATTCACAGCATTAGTGATATACCTCATTAATAAGACCCTTTTCAAACTCTATCCAGGCAGTAGGATGCTTGCATTCTAGAAGTTCCTTCATAGACATACTGAACAAGAAATCTCAAATGCCAACAGAACAGAGAAAATTATGATCAATGTAGTTAAAGAGAAGAGGTTGTTATGCAAAAGGAAGGGAATACAGAATAAAAAGTAAAGAATTCAAGGTAGTCGGTAAAAGCTATCAGAAAATAGTGAAAGGACCCAAGTACGGATGTCCTGGCTATTCAAGCAGATCTCATGGTAGGATTGATCTACATTTGATCATGTGGTTCCCAAACTGAACTCAAGCTACGTAAAAGGCTCATTTCAAAGGCAAGTCCCATGTCTTAAGAGAAGATATTTAGCGAAGCAAAGTAATAAACAGGCCTATATTGATATATTCAAAATTCTAGGTATTTAGAAAAAACATTTTTATTCACTCCCAGACATTTGGCCTTTCACTTAGACAGAGTTCAAGGAGAGAATAATCATCACAACACACGTATAAACATTTTTAAACACAAGGATTGGAGAAATATTGATAATTTAGAAACACGGGTTTTATGCCAAATAAATGCTTTTGTCTTTATTATTCAACTATGTCAACTTTGAATCTTTGTGATTTTGAGCCAGAGAACACTGAGAATTCTGCCTCCCCCAAAATTGGGCAAAGCTAAATGGATAATTTTCTTCAGAAATGACAAAACTCGAGCTGGAAAAGCTTTAATTTATGTCAAAATGTCGCGTAAGCTAAAATTTGTTTATTTGGACTTGTGGAATAGTTAAACAAGGGACAGATCCCACTCATAGAGGAGGGGAGGGAGACCCTCTGGCTGCTTTATTGGTAAAATATAGCTTACTCGAAAAAGCTAGTGTTAGAAACTTAATAATCTTTCTGTTGGGGCATGATATATTTTGCCGTACTCTTTAAATTGTGAACTTCTTGGTATTAACATTCTGCCTTATGTTAGCTTCATTTCCATTTATATTTTGTAAGATATCCTCATCATTGACTGAGGATTACCATATAAATTCACAAAACCAAAAAATCAAACTGGAATTCGTTTTTCACTCGTGAGAATTTCACTTAAAAGAAAAACAAATTGTGTGCCTAAATTTCAAAATTCAAGGGAAACAACTCAATGTAGAGTTGTGCCTTATGTTAGCTTCCTTTCAATTTATATTTTTTTAAGATATCCTCGTCATTGTTAGAGGATTAAGATTTAGGCATTTAAATTCCTAAACAAGAATCAAATTGGAATTCGTTTTTTACTTGTAAGAATTCCACTTCAAAGAAAACATACTGTTTGCATGTATTTCAGAATTCAGGGGAAACAAATCATTGTCAAGGTGAACATTTTCTAGCTAAATCAATAACCGCTCTTACATTGATTAATTGAGAAACATATACCAGTGAAAAACAACCGGAACAATTTCTTATTAACAAAAGCATTACTAACCAACTAATAGAGATCAAAGCACTCAACCAATAGGCAAGAATCAATGAAAAAAAAAATGTTTGATAAAGAGAAATACCCGAAGAAGGCGGGGATATCGTGGTAAAAAGGGTCTCGGACGATAGTGTCCATAACATCGAATAGCAGTATCGGCAACTTCTTTGTTTTTGTATTATTCTTATCGTTACTGTCATCGAGGGAGGGGATAGTGGTGCTGCTTTTCAAAGGCATCATCTTGCTAGAACTTCTGAATGCTAATGGTGGTGGTATAGGTGGTAATTTCAAGATCGGAAAGGTGCTGAATGAGGGAGGCGTATATCTACAAGCAACCATGGATTCAGCCATTTGTAGCAGCAGCTGCTTTCTGCTGAAGGTGGATGACATTTGTGACAATCCAAGTTGACTACAATTTGAGATCCCAGTTTTGCCCTCGTTATTACCATATTATAATTTTCGAAATAGTATTTTTTTTTTAAAATATGTAATTGAAAAAAAAAAGTTATTATTTTATGAAAAAAATGTGCGATCGAAATTAAGAGAAAGAAAAATTATAGTGTGGGGCCAAACAGGGGGCTTAAGTCCTCGAACTTTGATTTTTGGTACACTCGAATCCTTTTGTACCCAATGTCTCGTTAAATAGTCCCGAGGGATACGGTCGACCTCTTCTTTTAAGGGCATTTTAGTCAATCGTCCACATGAGATGGCCTTTGGGCCAAAGCATACTTCATCATGTCATTCACAGGTCAAGTATTCAAAGGTTAATTAAGTGTTTTCGGCTTTCCATTATTGCATTCTTCAACATTTTTACTCAATATTATTCCTCTACGTCATTTTCAATAATGTTTATGCACTATTTTGATGTACAAGTAGTTAAATTCATTTTGGATGTTGATATATGAACATCGGAATTTACATAAGTAATTATATAATACCACATGACACTCTTTCATTTGTCAGTTTAAAACGTAATCAACTTTTTCATTCAATCTTTTCTTCCCACGCCATTTTCTAGGGCTTGACGTGGGTCGGTTCGGTTCTAAAGAGAACCAAATCAAATCGACTTAAAATTTTCGGGTATTTAATAAATAGAACTGTCTGGTTCAAATATAATTATGAAACCTTCAGGTTCAGTTCCTTTCTATTCAGTTCGGTTTCGTACCATAATTAATTTTTTTAACATTTACAGCAACACTATATAAATACAACTAATAACATGTTCATTCGTAACTTTTACAAATTAACGTAGCCCAATTTAAAAACATATAAATATTAAGATGTCAAATAAAATTAATTCAGTGTATACAAACATCAAAAAGTAGATACTAATATTAAAACATTGTTGATCCATATCATTAATTCATTTGCTTCAAACAGCCTGCATAAAGAATTGAGTTTTACACGGGAATGAGCGTACTGCTGCTTACCAAATGAAATTGGAATGGAAAGTGGAAGGATAATGCCCAAATGTTGGGCTAACAAAAAAATAATTTGGTTGGACTGACTGGTTTGTTTGATTAATTTGCTAATTTGTTTAGAAAAAATTAAAATAATTTAATTAATTCGATATAAAAATTTTAAAAATTATTTAATTTCGGTTCTTAGTCTAAAATCGAGAATCGACCCAAACTCATTAGTTCTCAATTCAAATACTCGCTCAGATATTTAACTTATAAATAACCGATCGGTTCGGGAGTTTTGTCCAACCCTCATTTTCAGTAACCGATTATGTACGATTTTGATGTACAAGTAGCAAAATCCCTTTATTTTATCATTATTGACTAAGTTTTAGTCCTTGTTTGGCCTCTATTTTAATTAGATTTTGAGAAAAATGTATTTTAGAATAATAATTTTTTTAGAGAATATGTGATTAAAAAAATAAGGAGTTTTTTTATTACGTGTAATATTATTTTATTAGAAAATGTGTGATTGATAAGAATAAAGAAAAATGAATTATAATTTTAATAAAATTCAAACAGTGGCTTAGTTAGATTAAGGCTATGTCTGGGAGAAATTCTCCCAACCAAAATCAATTTTCCAATCAAATCAATCGATCCCACTTGCTTAAACCATTCACGTGTTGTAGGGAATGTGAACAGGAAAAGACTATTTTATCCTCAAAGTCTCAAAATTCTCTCACCTCAAATGAGCACATTTGACAATTTACCAGCTCCTTTACTGCAAAGCTGTCAGACCTTTTCAATTAAAAAATGCACAACGTTCCAATTTTTAATTTGCATCGGTTGGAATTATAATACCTATTGCGCTCAGACACGCCCTAAGTTGATGCCAAACAATGTTTATATCAAAAAACTTGTGTGAGATTATTATTATGCAATATTTTTTGGTATTATTCCTAACGTGTATTAAAGCTGAGCACTCCGAGCTCGAGCACGGTTGTCCGATCTCCAAGTTCGGGCCTAGGCCCTAGGATTGAGGTCGGGCTCGTAGCACTTTTCTCTTGTTTCCTTGACCTTATCTCACGTCTTCTAGGAATACTAATCATATTTTGACTAAACTTCCCACTATTCCTATTTAAATGCATTTCCTAACCTATTACGAATTTGTCTTTAACTCAAGTTGCGCACTCTAACATAACCCAAACACCTTGTATAACAATGATAAAGACTATAAGAAGTTGAATCATTTTAGGACTTCATCTCCAACATCTATAAATACATGACACAACCACATTATTCAGGTATATTTTACATAATATTTCAGCACATAGCTTTTGGCATAAATTCACTCTTTGACTTAAGCATCGGAGGGACGACGAGAACACACCTTGACGCCTTTGTTTCAGGTATTGAATATATGTTCGGGCATGATTCAAGCATCCAGTTCAAGATCAAGCAGGTGCAAATTTTTGGTAGCATCATTGGCATTGTCTGTGGGAAATGCTACCAAAAGCTATGGTTAACACACGTTTAGGATATCTTCTAGCTAGCTCATCCGCTCCTAATCAGCCCCCTACAGGAGATCCTCCGGTTCCATAGGAGGTATCGTCAGGAGAACCACCACATCCACTAGCAGCAGTCGCTCCTAGAGCATTTGAGGAACTCCACCAACAAGTGGACACACTAACTCAACTACTGAGTCAGAGAAGTACACACCAGCACCATCGTCGCAGAGTAGTCTTATGCAAATGCCTCGGCTCCCAGCCCTAGCCACGGTGACACTGAAACCTCAGGCGTACTTCATGTCCCATTAGGTATGAGATCAATTACGATGGACTCTGCTAATCTTGCCATGATTATTCAGGATGGAATCACGATCGTAATGCTTCAAAAGTCTCAGGTAGCAATAAGGTTCACCCCTAACACACCTTTCACCCCAAAAGTCTTACCATACCCCATACGGGACAAGTTTATGTATCCTTGGGTGAAGGAGTATGATGGGACAACCGTCCCCATCAATCATATCAACAAATACACAGATATCATGAACTTGCAGGTCGCACCCGATGTGGTAATGTGCAAGGCCTTTCCTTAGACACTCACTAATGCAACCAGGGATTAGTTTTCCACATTAGAGCCCAACTCCATAGCTTCTTTTTCAGATTTGGCCGATAAGTTCTCTGTTTTTTTCGCAAGCAACAAGTGTATCGGGAAGACAGCTGCATCACTCATGCAGATGCATTAAGGACTCAATGAGACGCTTCGCAACTTATGACAAGGTTTAACAACGAAAGACTCCAGATTCTTGACCTACACATCACAGTCGTCGTCTCTGCCCTAACATATGTCGTAAGATGTAAAACATTCAAGATGTATCTGTCAAAGACCCCTTCTAAATCGGTGACCGACCTACTTACTCGGGCTAAGAAGTACATTAACATAGAGAAGACCATGTTTCAAAGAAGAGATATGCCTGAACTTAAAAGGCCGCATGAGTCTAACATTCGTCCGAATCTTTTTCAGGGTAAGCCAAGGCAAGACCCCTCTCTGACATCTTTCACCCGATTGAACACCGCGAGGTCTAACATTTTGATGAAAATTAAAGATCTTAAAGAATTGAAATGACCTCCAAGGTTGCAAGCTCTACCAAATGCTCGTGATAGAAGCAAGTACTGTGATTTTCATCGAGATCATGGGCACACGATCGAAGGTTGCTTCGCCCTAAAGTGAGAAATGGAAGCTCTCATCAAGCAGGGATTTATGGGTAATTACTTCAGCCATGACAAGTGTCAGAGGACCAACCAGGGCAAAGACAAAAGTCAGAAGACCGGGAAAATAAACAACTGACAGCAAGCACTATTAATATCATCATCGAAGGGACGACCTCGGGAGGAAACTCCAGCAGCGAGCGTAAGTAGTACATCAATCTATAATCCTCGATCTCAAGCATGGATCTAGGTAATGTGGAAGACATCACTTTTGGATCAAAGAACTTAGAATGTGTGTCGTTTCCTTATGATGACTCCTTGGTTATATCGGCTATCATTGCGAATTTTGAGGTAAGGAAACTTTTGGTGGATAATGGAAGCACGACTAATGTGTTCTCACACGAGGCTTTTGTTTAGATGGGTATTTCAACCGAGCAGCTCAAGCCAGTCAAAACCCCCCTTAGGGGGTTCGAGGGTAGTGTCATCTCTTCGGAAGGCATTGTCGGGTCACCTCTCACATTGAGATCTGATGGGAAACATATAACATAAATCATAACCTTTCAAGTAGTTCATATTCCCATGGCCTACAACGTCATACTTGGAAGGCCCCTGCTTAATGGGATTAAAGCAATTGTCTCAACTTTTCACCGGCAATGAAGTTTCCTACAAGTAATGGGGTCGAGGTAGTTCGAGGAAACCAAGCAGTAGCCAGACAATGCTATGTTATCAATGTTTGGGAGACAAAGGCTGATGTCATGCAACTTTCGAAGCTCGAGCCTGACCTTAAGCATCACATGAGACTTACCTCGATGGAAAAGACGAAGGAGGTCGAGGTCGAGCCTGGTAGAAAAGTTACCATTGGTCGAGATCTCGATGATACAACTACAACCAAACTTATCAATTGTTTATCTTGCAACATCGATGTATTCGCATGGAATGTCAAAGATATGCCTGGAATTGACCCCAAAGTAGCAATACATAGACTCAACATAAACCCAGGCGCAAGACCAATGAAACAAAGGAGGAGACAGTTTGCCCCAGAACGGCGAAAAGTTATACGAGAAAAAAATTCTAAGCTCATTAATGCACAATTCATTTGGAAAGTCCAATATCCCAATTGGCTTGCCAACATTGTTCTTGTCGAGAAGGTCAATAGGAAATGAAGAGTCTGCATCGACTTTACAGATATGAATAAAGCATGCCCTAAAGATAGTTACCCTTTACCTCGGATTGATAATCTCGTGGACAGCACCTCGGGTCATAAATTATACAATTTTTTGGACCATTTCTTTAGGTGCCACCAAATTTTCATGGCGGAGGATGATCAGGAGAAGACCTCGTTTATGGTCGATTCAAATGTACACTACTACAAGGTCATGTCATTCGAATTGAATAATGTAGGAACAACGTATCAGAGACTCATTAATAAAGTCTTTGCCAACTTAATAGGGAAGAACACCGAAGCATACGTGGACGACATGATCATTAAGAGCAAACATGATATGATTCGGGATAGGTAATCATTTGATCAAGTTTTAGAGTTCAAATTGAAGAAGTTGACAAGCCAAGATTCAAGTTTCGTGAAAGGCTTGAGAGCTGAAACGAGTTGGATTCAAGGTTTGAAAGATATTTGAAAGAAAACGAGCAGCGTGATTAAAATGAGCATAACTTTCAGCTCGGTTGTCGAATTTTCGCTCATGAGTACATTCCGAAAATAACAAAAAATTCTGCACAAGGTCACATAGGTGCATGATACTTTTAGGCTTGCAATCGCACAGAAATATGCCGAAAAAAAGTTAGCAAAATTTTCATATTTTCACGATATTTCCTTGTTAGTCTAGGATTCTATTTTATTTACAATTTTGACATATTCTATGACCTAATTACGTTTTATTAGGGTTTCTAGTGTTATTAATAAGACACTTATTTCATTGTAAAAACTAAGACTTTTGATTATGAATTAATAAGATTTTTCTTTCTTTTTGTTCTTAAATGAACATTAGAACTTATCAAATATTGATTTAATTGATTTAATATTTGTAGCGTTCAACCCTTAGAATTTATCAAAAGATTAAGCACCATTTGTGGCATTCACAAATCATGGTTCTTGTTTCTGTTTCCACACATCAACGGGTCTAAAGTTTAATATACCTAATGTTCTTCGTTTGTGAGGCTCGGGTCAGGATTCTATCATCTACAACCTGAATTTGTACTTTCAGACTAATTTCACAATTTTCACGTTGATCCCGTATTCGGGTTCACGTCAAAACAATGGATAGATGGACTGACAGAACGATGCACATCAATATGGTGACAGAGCCTAGCATAAATAAAAAACCAAGTATCATGGGCATTGATCATGAGCCTTCTTAGATGGATCCAATACTGGAATACTTAAATAGCGGGAACCTACCATCCGACCCCTGGGAAGCGAGAAGCATTAAGACTAGAGCATTGAGCTACTACATTATTGGAGGAGCCTTATTTCGCAGGAGTTTTACACTACCCTATCTCAGATGTCTCAAACCCTCCGAGTCTCTCCAAGCCCCAACAGAGGTTTATGAAGGTGTATGTGATAATCATTAAGGAGCTTAGGCACTTGTTTAAAAGCTCGTAAGGTATGGACATTATTGGTCTAACACGAAGAAGGATGCATCGGATTATGTAAGGAGGTGTGACAAGTGCCAGATGTTCGACATTATCATATATACTCATGCTGAAAATTAACTTCCATCCTACGTGTTGCCCCTTTTGAGCAATGGGGAATTGACATCCTTGGACTTTTCCTTTGGCAAGAGGTCAACTAAAATTCGTTGTTGTAGCAGTGGAGTATTTCACCAAGTGGGTAGAAGCGGAACCTTTAGCAATAATCTCAGAACCCAAGCTAAGATCATTCGTGTGGAAGTCTATTGTGTGTAGGTTCAGGATACCAAATGTACTAATAACGATCAATGGAAAGCAATTTGATAATTTGCAATTCAGAAACTTTTGCGCCAGCCTCGGTATTGACCATCGCCCGACTTCAATCTCACACCCTCAAAGTAACGATCTCGCTGAAGTAACTAACCTAATCATATTGCAAGACATTCGAACGAGGATTGAGGATGACAAGGGTAGTTGGCCTGAAGAACTGTCCACCATACTTTAGACTTACATGACTTCCCATAAGACGGCAACTGGTGAGACCCCTTTCATGCTAGCTTTCGGCGTGGAGCCACGATACCAATTGAGGTCGACCTTCCAACACAGAGGACGATCGAGCCCTACATTGAGGGAAAAACGACTGAACACTTTGATTTACTTGAAGAAGTACGAGAACAAGCCTTGATAATGTCCGCAAGTTATCAAAACAAGACGGCAAGGCACTTCAACACCAAGGTCAAGACAAGGAGATTTAGAGTTGATGATTTAGTCCTTAGGAAAGCAGAAGTAGTCGGGCATCCTCTAAGGATATGGGAAGGGCCTTTTGTAGTCATATGGAAGGAAAGATACAGTGCGTACAACTTGAAAGATACATCGGGAAGACCACTCCTGAGGCGTTGGAATGCTAACAACTTAAAAATTTATTACAAATAGATGGTTACGCACCTAGGTATCTAAGTTTTTTGGGTTTTTATTTCGCACTTGGGTAATTTTTTTTCTTTTACCTTTTCATTTTTATTTTGGTTCTGGTTCGCTCTTGCATGCCCTCAAACAATTTCTTTTTTCAATAATAGCCTATGTGCTTTGTACTCTTTCGTTATTTGAAATTCGTTTCGACATTAACAACTTGTCTGAAACACATTAAATTAGCGCAAGGTCGTGTTCCACGCATGCATCTGATATATTAAACTAGCATAAGGTCGTGCTCTGCGCATGTAGTTGATACATTAACCTAGTATAATGTTGTGCTCTACGCATGCAGCTGGTACATTAAAATAGCATAAAGTCGTGCTCTACGCACGTAGCTAATACGTTGTCAGCTATAAAGTCCCGACCTCAGTACTCAATATTCATCCAAAAAAAAAAATTACGTCAAGGTCACGAATGAGGGTAGTACTCACTATCCACAATCGACCCCCCAAGCTCACATAAAAGAAAAAGCTCAAGTAAAACGATCAAGCTACATATATACCAAAAACTCGAGCTTATTGACCAAATACTGGTCAAGTAACAAGCTCGAGCTACATATATACCAAACACTCAAGTTATTGACCGAAAACTAGTTAAGTACCAAGCTCGAGCTACGTATATACCAAAAACTCGAGCTTATTGACGAAAAATTGGTCAAACAACAAACTAGAGCTTATTGACCAAAAATTGGTCAAGTAAAATGCTCGAGCTACATATTTAACATAGAACTCGAGCTACGCACCAAACAAGATTCTCGAGCTCTTTGGCCAGAAACTGGTCAAGTAAAACTCTTGAGCTTTAAAAAACTGAAAAAAAACTCGTGCTTTTCGTAACGTGCCCGAGCTGCATGAGCTTCATAATTTATCACAAGTCTATAGGAATCTATTAAAAGCTCGAGATCGACAATGTTCAATTTCGAGAGATTCCTAATAAAGATCTGTTGGATTTACTTGGCTGGGAGTCCCGACCTCCTCATTCCCATCATCTTCCTGCTCGGATGCTGAAAGCTCAAGTTCGTTTGCAAGTTTGTTAACCGTTCTCAAATCCTCGATGACGGAATGGGAGTCCTCCGACAAGTACTTTCTAAAAAACGACCGAGCTAACCTTAGGCTATAATGGTATGACCTCGAACCATATTAAACCAAAAATGTCCCGAACTCCTCTAAATTTTTGAAATCATTAACTGCTTGAGTTCGGGCCCTAGCCACACAAGATCGAGCTCTATATCGAGCTCTCGAATTCATTTTTGTTTCTGCTCATTTTGTGCCTCGAGCTCGATCACTTTATTGGATGAACCCAGGCTCTTCATAGCCAAACTCGGTCCATGCTCAAGGTTTGGAAAAGAAGGAATAGTTAACATATAGTAGCAAGCATCGAAAAAATGTAAAAAATTAGTTCAAGATAAAAACCATACCTTTGGGGTCATCAGCTCAAGTGCCCTTACACCCTCATGGGGCTCGACCTCATCCATGTACTTGTTAACTAAACTCAAGATGAGGGGGATCGAGCATGTTCCTCCAACATCGAGTTGGGAAGAAGTACGTCATCCTCCAAGTCAACTATTTGCGGGGAGTGGAGGCACGAGCCGAAGCTCGAGGAGATGGTTGTGGCATATTGCAGGGTTCTTTAATGATTTCCCGACCCCGGTGTGGACCTTGCTCGGGTTTGACTCTCGAACTCTTTTTCCCTTTCAATGGGACTGGCATTTTGGGCTTCGGACCCTTTGCCATGCGGTACACACTCACGAGGATCTTGGATGGATCGAACGACATTTCCAAATCTGCAAAGAAAAATAAGATATCAGCTCGATCTTAAGTTCGGGATAGATAACAGAAGTAAGAAGAGTTAAAACTCGTACTCTCGATTATCCCCACGTTTGCGAGATCGAAGGTTTCATCCTCGAGTAAATAATTAACTTTAGATGCAAGAGGGCCGTTATTCACTAGCCTTAACCTATCCCTCTCCAAAATCTCGAAATATGCTTGATCCTCATTGAACCTATCCTTATGAGGGATTTCCTACCTCGGGCTAAATGGGTGATCGAGATCTTGAGGTTTAACGAAAAAGAACTGATCTTTCTAACTACGGAGAGCGCTTGGGGTTTCTGATGTCCTAACCCCCCCCTCCCTCCCCTTTGTGGATAAAGACATGAAGCAATTATATACCGACGAGAACTTCAGATCAAAGACCATCCTCAAGAGGTCAATTATTAGTTCAACCATGAAGCATCTACATAAAATAAAAAATAAACCAATAGCCTTCACCTGTTGGGGGCTAAGTGGCCCGGATAGATAAGGAATGAGGTCAGGAAGTGGATAAAGAATGGATGGAGAGGCCACCTAAGCCCGACTTTGAGGGCATCCCTAAAGAAAGTCATTTCTCCCTCTCGAGCATCTACAACAGTTTCATTAGGCTCGGGGGTCCTAACATTACGAAGGGAACATAACCCTGAATTCCCTAGTTACTTTAATGATCACATGCTCCTTATACTTGGTTGCTCCCTTAGGGTAAGTCAAAATTGTCTCGACCTCAGGATGCGAGGTTATAGGTACGACCATGGAGATAATGGCGTACCTTCATCCTCGAGGCTCCTAGTTGTCGAGTTCCTAAAGGACTGACTACTACTATTACTTGACCCCTTGCTACTACTTCTCGACATTATGCCACTTAAAATAATAACTTAAAGGCTTGAACACTTACCTCTTAGATGTTCTCGCTCACAAAACCCCTCTAAGCCCAACCTCGAACTGCTTTCACCAAGAGTTGAGAGTGAAAAAGTGAAAAATGAGTGGTGAAAATAGGGTATTTACAGGGGTTAGAGGAAGGTTAAAGGTCTTGCAATCATGACTCTTGGATCATGCCACGTGTCAACCATCCAAGGTCGCATGTTCTTTGCCCTACACACGTGTTAAGCACCCAATGGTTACCCACAAATAGCCAAATGAGTTCGATCTCAGGTTGTTCACCTCAATGCATCTTACCTCGTAGCTCGAACATAGGACTTTCAGCTGCAACTTAGATGCACGGGAGCTGTGATGTTAATGCTGAGCACCCCGAGCTCGAGCACAGTTGCCCGATCTCAACCTAACGTGATTAGGCTGGTTCTAAGGTTCCAAGTTTGAGCCTAGGATTGAGGTTGAGCTCGTAGCACTTTTTCCCTGTCTTATTGACCTTATCTCACCTCTTCCAGAAATACTAATCCCATTTTGACTACTTCCTACTGTCCCTATTTAAATATGTTTCCTAATCTATTACGCATTTGACTTTAACTCAATTTATGCACTTCTAACATAACACAAAAACCTTGTATAACAAGAATAAGGACTACATGAAGTCGAATCATCTTAGGACTCCATCTCTAACATCTATAAATACATGAACCAACCTCATTACTGTTGTACGTTTTACATAATATTTCAGCACACAGCTTTTGGCATAAATTCACTCTCTAACTTAAGAATCGGAAGGGCGATGAGAACACACCT
>CAIGRE010119029.1:0-13178 GCA_903798275.1 Fraxinus angustifolia subsp. syriaca | reverse complement strand
GGACTTTTGAAAAATCAAAAGTTGCTTTTGAATATTCGAATAGTTTTCTAAAAATATTTTATTTGTCTTGTAGAAGCCCAGTCGAACATACTCTTACTCTCCTTCAACGAAAGAAATTCATCTTGGGCATATTGAATTGGGAAGAAGAGAAGGCCAAAAACTTTGGCCTAAAATGACAAGACGAATTGCTTCAAAATAATTAGCGACAAGCCAAATAATTTGCATCTTTTTTCTTAATACTGGATAAGTATATCAAGGAAAAATCTTTATATAAAATTGTCACACTAAATTGTATAGAAAATGTGAAAGCTACGCTTCTCGTAGGAGAAATAGTTGAAAATTACCCTTGAACAACTTAGAGAAACATAGAGTCCATCATCACCACCACGATAAGAAGCTAAATGCCTATCGTGATATAAATGTTTTATCTTTCTTTCTATTTATGCTTTTCCATTTCCCAACATTGACGGCAAGTTGGTAGGGAGGATTGAAGAACAATTTTAAGAACAATTTT
Organism: Fraxinus angustifolia subsp. syriaca; assembly: GCA_903798275.1. Lineage (NCBI taxonomy): Eukaryota > Viridiplantae > Streptophyta > Magnoliopsida > Lamiales > Oleaceae > Fraxinus > Fraxinus angustifolia. The sequence goes on along the minus strand of CAIGRE010119029.1, from coordinate 12,664 downwards.
AAGAAAAAAACTAAGCTAGAATCTCATTTAAGTTCTGCATACTTACATTTGTGTTTTTAATGCAACCCAAAGCATTTCAAGGAATCAACTTAAATTTTGAGTCCAAGTTTTTCTTGAATGAATAATGCTATGTATAGTGATGGCAAAAAAGCCCCGCCCCGTCTCGTCCCGTGAAAAATAAAAATAAAAATTTCTTAACTATATATTAAAAAAAAAATTAGTTAACTGAAAATTTTTAAAAAATAAAAAATAAACGAGGCGGAGCGGGGCCGAGTGAGGGTGTCTCGTTCCGAACCCGCTCCACTGCCATCCCTTACTATGTAGCACTAGCACCGGTGTTTTGCATATAAATGGCCAAAAACACTATGCTCCTATTTGGTTCACCAAAAAATGTTAATTAAAATTTAAATTGAAATCAATAATTAATTTTAGTTACTCATTTCATGGGATCCAGTGATCCACAACTTTTCAACCACAAATTTCATCGACTTTTATCAAATTCTACTAAAATCTAATTTTTATTTAAATCAAACAACGGCGGGGGAAGGAAAGCCGAGGCTTGCCCAAGTCCAAATATAATTTCTAAAGGTTCAAAAATAAAAATAAAAATATTCAGGTAATTTTTATTTTTTTTTTTTCAAATGGAAATTTTATTATTATTTTTTTTCTATACATCTGTTTTGGAAAAAAAAAAAAAAAAAAAAGAATTGTCCCTGACACCGTCCCTACGAGCAGATGATTTCAATCATCACAAAATCATAGCAGCATGGATCCTCAAATTTTGCAATTTATCAAGTCTTTAAAATTCAGTCCAAATTCTAATACAAGTGAAAGGAAAGCATAATTTCACAACTAGTTACAACTAGTTTATAAATTTGGCCATGATGCTTGTAGAAAAAGAAAATTATTCAGAACAAAGAAAATAAATCAGCTAAATTCACAAATCACACCGACAAACATCAGAGAAAAGAAAAAATAAAAAAAAAAAACAGTTTTACAAGACATTATATTTGTGCACACCAGCTAAGATTCGAGTATTGCAGAAAAAGTATTTGCTTTCATCGAGTTTTCGAGTGATGATTTATCTTGCAGATTCTCGATAGGGTGCATCTCGGTTTTCTTCTTCTCTTTGAGAATGACTTGCCGTGGCATCACTTCGAGCAGGAAGTTTCCTCCATTCCATATGGATGCAGAAACTTTGAGTATTTGGAAAACTACATGCAAATTGTAGGACAAGAATATGGGGACTGTAAGTGCCATAGTTGCCACCGTGAATATAGCTTGAAGTAAAATATACATAAACAAGCGATTTTGATCCCCGAGCAAACCGCTTAAACGCCACCATAAGTTATTTGCTTTCTGTGCTTTCTTCGACAATTCCCTATCATATACAAACTACCGTGAGAAGAAATGAAAGAATGAGATGCAACGATAATAAAATTACGAAATAAAGAATAAGAGATGTTTGCAAAGCTTAGAAGGTTCGCTTGTAAGGAGTAAATAAGTTATAAAATTCAAAACTTTTTTATTGATCAATATTGAAATGAGTTTTAGACATCGAGGTAAATAATAATTTCAAACTAAGTAACTTTTTTCTATTTAAAAGCAAGAAAAAATAACTTATCCAAACGTGTTTGAAACAGAAAGTAAAATGTAAAGATCTTATTTTTAAGCTTAGCCAAAAAAATGTTCTCAAGGACTCCAAGTCTACGAGTAGTGACAATAATGCAACCTTCAACCAGAAGAAAGAGAGTAATTATACGATGAGGAGAAACGTGGCAACCTGTAAGAAGTCATGACTTCGGGATCTCTTAGCAGTCTTTGTCGACGTAGAACATTTACAATGAGAAAATAAAGAACCTGCCAAATGCTGTAAGCAAATAAAGGAACAAAAAACAGCCATGTCCAGAGATAAGATTTGCTCTCTACATAAGGCCATGAAGCTCTCTGCGCAGTTCCTTCGGGATGCATGGCTTCCAAAAACACAGGGTCCCACCATCTGATCGTGAAATAAACTAATCCTGAAAGCCACAAATGCTGCATCAGCTGCAAGATGCTTATTTCACTACTGACTGAAAATTTCTATGCACCATATATTCGATAAGTCATTTCTATGAATTTAATGTACTCTATGGATAGAAAAATACACAGAGTCGAACATAGTAAAATTAGAAACTGAAAGATTTTTGTTGAAATTCTTTATTTTGAAATCTTCCAAAAATCTAATCATAGGTTCTTCTCTCCGGTGGAACAGTAGAGCCATTATGCTCGTCGCTAAATTTATTGATTAGATGAAGTATAACCGAGGCATATCTTCTTGGTCAGAGGTTGAATTGATGATCTCAAGAAGAATTACCCCAAAATTAGGATTCAATATACATTCTAGAAAAATAAACCTCCATCAAAGAGAAGCAAATGAGAGTCACAATGCTTAGGTTATACTGTATACAAAGAAATTCAGGATACTGCATGACACAAAACGCTTTGAATTTGCAATAAAGTGATGTTGTGGCACTGAAATGACATGAGGAGTACTCAAATGTAAATATGACTCCAGCAACAGTCTATTTTTATGAAAAATAATAAAGTGTGCTATTATTTTAATCAACTTAAAATTCCATTGACAGACAATAATATGAAAATATTAAACTAGCATAGACCTTCCAATCAAATTTATAATGATTTTTTTTTTTATTTAATATGCAAGCCTAAAATGACAGATATATAAAATGGGAATATATCAAGAAGTTGAAAACACGGGTCAGTACAACTGTAGCTTGAGTAGTCAAGAGACAACAAGAGAAAAGTGGTAAATGTAAGATGAATGGTGAATCAAATTTTATCCTCAAAATATTAAAATAGGAAATCAAAGCTTGCTTTCAAGCTGGAACACCTAATTGCTGTCAGCAGAACCACTAAAATCTGAACGACAAAAGGCTTGACTTACCGGGCAAAAGATGTATGAAGACACTTACGATTTTGTCCATAGAATTAAAAACTAAGCTACATCTCCAAACAATTAGTGCCCACGCCAATGGCCCCTGCAGTAATATTATACGATTCAGAATAAAGGAAAAATGAACCTAAGTCGACAAGATGGGACAAATTTACCTCTCAACCAACTTATTACCTCTGCAAATGAGAAGCAAACCATGAAAAGCTTCTCATTTCTTGGATAAAACAGAAGCATTATGATGAAAATTGTGTTGGCGTAGTAGCAAAAATCCTGCATGAAACAAGAATATTAGATAATAGTTGATTACCTCTTTGATATTCCCTTCAACCTCCTCTGAGCAACAATTAAAAATTATTATGATCTTAAAGATTGTGAAACTTTGTTGAAGAATGGACATTGAAGGCGCTTTGCAACCAACAAAATATGAAGATAAACTTGTATTCCAAGAGGGCATCTTGAATGTAGCCACCCAGATTATTTTTTGGTAAAGCAGCTCGATAATAATTTCAAAGTTCCATCCAGTTCCATATTTAAGTTCTAAAAGTGAAACAACATAATTTTGGAATACAACATCCATGCTTACTAATTAACCGTCTAAACTAAGCTCCAAAATAAAGCACGAGAATTTTTAGAAATGCAGAATTTATACTTTGCCCAAGAGTCTGAACTTACCAAAAGGTAGTAGTGCCATTTTTTGTATCGATAATAAATCCACCGGAGAGGAACAAAAATTACATAGAACACACAATACACATACGGTATATCATGCGGCCCTGATTGCTCAATCAACAAAAACACCAAATTAAAATACAATCACTAATCAAAGAACGAATTCAAAATTTAATGTAAACAGATTCTTGAAGTCACCAGTGTTCACTCACTTGCACCCAAAATAAAGCAGAATGCCCCAAAACCAAGAACGCCCAAAAAATATGTCACCTGCGAACCACCACAAGTCCAATCAATACAACCACAAATGAAATTTCAAACACCACATATAAATTTAATGCAGATTTAAAACAAATTAAATGAAGAAACCCATGAACTCAACTAAGTCGAAAGCACCCTAATTCATAGAGAAATCTTATGTCTGCCCTTTCGTGTTAACTTTTTTACACATAATATGCAAGGATTCTTGAAAGACACACATACATATAGATTCTTGAATATATGAGATGAAGTTTGATACCTTATTGATGAATCTTTCATGTTCTTCAGCCTGTTTGGCGATTTTAACAGCTTGTTTGGCCAAGATCTGTTTGGTCTGAACTGCTTGTTTCGACAAAATTTCCTTGGTTTGAGCCACTTTCTGAGCAAAACCAAACATAACCACATCGAGGAAGAAAGAAATCACCAACCCAACTCACAAAAAATCAAATATTTTCAATCTACATCCGTAAAATCTTATGCCCACACACAACACAAATAGAATAGTACCTGGGATCGATCTTTGAACCTTTGTTTGACCTTCCCGAATGAATCCCCATTTGAATCCTCCGTCTCTATATTATCTTCGCTGCTTGACATTTTTTCTTCTCTTTCAGACTGTTTTTGTCGGAAATCTATAGAAGGTGGTGGAAATGGGATGTGTTTTGCTCAATTTATTATTACCATGCGAATGAGCGTGTGCATACATAAATATATACCAGGCCAATACGATTCTAATTACGGTTAACAAATCCCAAAAGTATTAGGTTTTTTCATTAACAGGAAGATCCCATTTCATATCCTTACACGCTACATCTACAAGAAGTAGGACAGTGCTACTACATATACCGAACACTGCTAGATTATTTACATATCATTTGAGAAAAGGAAAAAAAACAAAAAAAAAAACCAACTTAGTGTTGTCACGACAGTAACGATAAAACATATTTCCTCTGTACAATCAGCAAAATTGATATTTGGACAAGTGGAACTGGTGAAGCAACTCGATTCTTATGGATTTTTTTTTCCTTGAAAGGAATTAAATATTGACAAAAGATTTGCCTATTTGATAAGCTATTATTCTGCAAACTGTTTTCTTCTAATTTTAATGAAGTATTAGATCTTCGTTTTATAAATGATGACTTGTTTGAATTAAATTGATCAAATGATTATCGGTGTTTAATTTTAGGAATTTGCTAGGCGTACGATTGACGATGTACACTCCCGCACAATAGGGGATCCACCCCCAATAAGAAAATAGTGTGTGTGAGACTTAATTTTATTGAGTGATTAAAATATTTGAACATTGACGTTTTATTTCTTTGTCTCGATCAGGAAAAAAAATTATTTATGTAGCCAATTTCAATAGTTATCTTCTCTTTGATGAAATATTTTCTTGATTCTTGGTTTTATCTACTTGATTAAAACATATTTTCTGGTTGTTTACAAATCATTTCATCCTATTGAGTCTAAAATGTTGTCGGCCTGATTGTAGTGATAGATATTATATTCAGCTTTCTTTATACGAACAAACAGTGCTCTTATATTTAGTATAAGACAAGATAATAAAGTAGAAAATGGATATTACGTTCAAAAAAATAGAATATATTATTTTCATTTAAGAAATTTATATTTGTAACTCACTCTATCGAACAATTTCTAGAAAAATCCAGAAGTATTGTATTTGTACTTTGCTATATAAGAGATTATGTGGGGTTCAGGTAAGAAATACGACACCAAAAATTCCCACATATATGTTTTGACCATTTTATTTTTAACCGAAAAGGGCACTTGATTTCTCAATAGTTCATAATATCAATGTATGGTTGAAGATAAACTTTCGGTGAATGTAATTATGTTTGGTTGGAGTCGAAAGTCGTGCTACCTTTTACTAGTTCTATTTGGTTACAGACATGAAATATTTTCCGAACCTCTTATTCCAACATATCAAGGTCACTATGCTCTTATCTTTATTTTATAAGCGATCGTAGTCTTTTTACTTAAGTTTTAGTTTTTCTAGAGAGGTCAAGTTTGTACCATGTCCAATGTAACAATCAAATAGATTTTCAAATATAACTAGCACCAACTTTTTATTAACCCAAGATTGTCAACGTTGTGAGAAAACGATATTGTCGTTTAGAATACGATATGATTATTCATGTTCACTTCGATTCAGTCTAACATACTTAGGGTGTGTTTGAGCCACATTATTTTGGAAGAATGTATTTTGGAATAGTAAATTAATGGATAATGTGTGGTTGAAAAAGAAGAAAAAGTTATTGATGTGATGGAAAATATTATTTTATTGAAAAATGTATGATTGTAAATGAGTAGAAGAATGAGAATTGAAAAAATAATGTGTACCAAATAGAAGCTTAACATGTCATTATCGTGTCATCATTTCTATTTCCTTTTTTCAATTTTTTTTTCCTTTTTTCAATTTTTTTTTCTTTTCTTTTGAGTATGCATTTATCTCCCATTATGATGAATAAATGAACATGAACCTGGTGCATGGCATGAGGGGAATTAATTGCAGAGGGGATAAGAAGGGTTGTTTCTAGATTCAGATTCCTCCTTTCAAGGAGGGATTTTACATTTATGGTTATTATCCCAATTAATAGCTCACACTTTCCAAATCATTTCATAATTAATATTATCTTCGTTCCATAAAGATAGATTTAATTGTCTTTTTTATCTGCCTTGAATTATGTCGTATTTTTAAATTTTCTAATATGCATCTACTTAATATACTTTGTTATCAACAAATATAAACTAATTATATTTAAATCATTATTCGATGTAAGGACATATTAGGAAAAATATAAGAAAATTTATATTTTCAATTATATTAATTATTTTTTCTTGTGAAAATATTAACAAATTTTTTTTATGGGATAGAGGTAGTAATGTAATTCAAACTGTCGAGCCTGTAATCAGAGCTGACATTTTTTAACTTGCATTTGTATGGTTTTTAAAAAATTTATTCTACATTCAGATCACTCAAATACTAAAAAAAAATAAAATGAATTACAACATTGACGACCTCCACCTGCCCTGTCCTGAGCCGTAGGGAAGGAGATAAATCGCAGGTTATGCCTCCAAGAGTAAAATGTGGAAGACTACTTGTACACTTGCACTTACCCAAGGGCAAAATCCATATTTTAGTATTCGAATCCTTAACGCGGCAGTCTCAAGCAAAGTTGGAATTTTTCTACCTTCCACTTTTACCACTTTGGATATGTGCCCTGGGGGTCAGATCACTCAAATACTATTTAAGGATCTAAGTTGGGCATAGGCTTTATTTTAGAAGATACTCGAACAACAATGGTTTTTTGACCTCGAAATGTGTAGATCAAATTCTTGGTCAGCTACTTGCTTAACCACCTCTTTAGAACTTTTTTTCGGCTATCGGAGCTCCAACAAAAAGAGTTTTCTGGTGGTGATCGCCATCGAGTAAAGTTCTAGATAATTTTATGACACGTAATTACTACCACTGAGTTGGTTGTTACTTTCACAAAATACTCTAAAATCATTTTTTTTTCCCGACATGCTCATTTAACTAATTGTGCCATGTGAACGTTGTGAAGTCCATTCTTATGTTGCAACGTGATTAACAAGATATTTGTATGCTTTCTTTCTAGTTAGCCATTCTCCTTTAATTCTTTGGGTTGCTTTGGGCTTGTTGATAGTTCAATCATCTCAAGTGATATGGTTTGATTATGAGGTTTTGACCCAAATTTACAATTTTGTGTAGATGGGACTGAGGGTGGTTCGGTGCCAAATGTTCGCCTATACGAAACGATTATATCGAAGCATATTACAAGCTTATTTCACAATGACAGAAGTGATGGTGACGGTGAATTTCCTTACATTCTTAGTGGGTCGTAGTTAAAATTAACTTTTGAATCCCGAATAATTATTTCAAATTTTCTAACATTGAGATATCGTAGGCTATTCTAAATCATCTTTTGCTTGGTAGGTACGGAAATACGTGATATAGTTTACTTGATTAACCTAATTTTTTTTTTTATTATTTAAACCAAGATCACGCGTGGAGATTAACATTATTTATTTTGTGAATTAGTAAATTAATTATGGTTGAAGCTAAACAATTTTCAATCCACACCTGTTCATATGCCAATGATCTGGGCCCAGGAAGCCCAGTTCTTTTACTTTTCAAAAAGGAAGAAGGGGAAATTAGGTCAATTACACTAAAAAGGGAAGGAATTAGATTAATACACTTAAAACAAATTAAACCTCTTGTAACCGTAATTAATACCTCTTAACAAAACCTAAAATCTTCCAACTAAGTACAGAGACAACAATTCCGTCATTTTTGCAGAGAGAACCCTTAATCACCCACTATGCGAAGAAGTCCTTTCACCTACACAAAGAAGAAGCTTCACCCAAGCAAAGAAGAAAGTGATTCACCCATCGATAAAAGGCTCCTTCCACATGGGAAAACATGTCAAAAAACCTGACGAACACTTCAGTTTTGGCCGATTTAGCAGCTTTCTGTAACCATGGATGAACAACAATCCATCGCTCCTTCCAGCTCCACCCACAGTTGTCTTTGCTAATGTCATAATATGCTTGACCAAGATACTGGCTCGAATTTGCCCTCCACTGCAAAAAACACAATAACTTGTCGAGTCATTGTCAATTGAAAGTGCGATTTAATGGAAGTCCAATTGACTCGCTCCCTTCTGGCTGCTGCTTATTCTCTCTGCTGTATCCTGTTGAGAATTTCTTCCATGGTTTCAGAGCCACCACTCCATTCCACCTGTTCGGAAAAATCACAATTTAATGTCCTTTGCAGTCAGAAAATGAAGCTCTAGGACAACTTGCGCAGTAAAATTTTGAATGGATAATCGTCTTCTCGAATTCCTGCTTGAGAAGTAAATAGAAAACACATTCCAATATCTCTTGAATTTACTCCAAAAAAAGTTGCTACAAAGTCAAATTCTCCATTAGAATGGAGCAGTTTACTGAGAGAGAATATACTTCATGTGGTCGGAGCACGTTTTGAGGGCAGCTCCAGCTCATTCCTATTTTCTTTACAGTTATGTTACAACTAGTGTTGATTTACCTACCCAGCTTGTTAAAATTTAGCACTTTTAAATAGTACATAATATTAATGTCCAAATCAGGTAGATCAGTGATGAATATCACATATTTACCATAATTTGTGGTTAAACTTCTTAAGAAACGAACAAAAACATGTATATACATGCCATGTGAATTACATTACATAATGTGGAAGTCAACAATACCTCTACTTCATGGAGCTTAGCATCAAGTTTCTTTTGCTTTATTAGGCCTTCAGTAACCATGGAAATCCAGCGAGATTTAATCTCTGCTTGAGTTTTGCTCCAAAACGTAAATGAATCAAAGCAGATGAAGTTTGGTTTTTAATAGCATGGCTGTCTATGACACCTTGAATTCCACCTCTTCCTTTTGAACGAGGCAGGTGTTTTCTTGCCTGCAATAACAACAATTGAGTAAGGCACGATAAAAATATATAATTTTTCTAGTTGCAGATCGAGGCATGCTAAAACGAGCACTTGGTCTAATCTGCCACATGAAAGGTGGATGGAGAGGAAAAAATCAGCAAAGAAATCAAGATTTCAAAAATAAACATGCAATAACATAATAGAAAGCACTGCAGACAATCTTGAGAGTAATTATTGTTTACTTTGACATTCAAATTGCTCGGCTCCACTTACAATGTATGCCCTGAAAGCCTTCAGAATTCGCCTGGCAGCAACCTCCTCAGTCGGTTGTTTGTTCTTTGTTGAAATGCCATTGGCAAGATGGGTACATTAGCGGAATGACACTTGCAGCCATTTGATTTTTGGCTGAATGCTGCACAAAGGGTATAAGACCATTAAGAGAGGGAATACATTAATCGAACTTTGTAGACTTTATATGCAGAGTGCAGAGAGGAGAATTTTGAAAAGAAAAAAAATAAGTGCATTGCACCAGAAGAATGAACTCAACGAGGATAACTCGTTCACCTTTCTATGATCCCATAGGTAGGTCTGTCAAAAAATATTTGAGTTTTTGGTTGAAGCCAAGTTCACTTCTATGAGAAAACATGTAGCAACCGTACCAAGAAAAAGTGCCCTTAACATCTAAGAGGTTGAAATAAGTATCATGAAGGATCCTGTGGTGACTATACTATTCTAAAAGGCGTAATGATATTAGTTTCACCCGTCTGTCATATTAGGGCTATCTTTAGACTATAATCAGGAATAAACGTGAGTAATCACATAAAATTTTGAAGATGTCTGCTAGTCGTCAAATCTTTTTCTTAAACCAATCATCCCAACCCATTTCTATTTTTCTGGAAGCTGAACATCAGTACGGAGCTTAGCATAAACCTTGCACATTATCATAGAGTTCATTTTTTTTCTGAAGTTCACAAGAAAAAGAATATTAACATCAAAGCATGATTCTAAAGTATAAACACTGGGATTTGTTGTTCTTTCTGTGTCCAAAATAGTGCGATAGCATAAAGATCAGAGAATTCTATGAAAAGCTAAAATAATCTATATTAGTCTAAATCGATCACCACATCTCACTTAATGTCCTAACATGGACTGAGAACAATATATGATGCAATGACTGCAATATTTTTTTACTACACCCGAATTAACTCAAAAAAGAATAAAATAAAAATAATGGCAGTGGACGAGTGGTCAAGAGCCTGCCTGGACAGCTCCCCTTCTGCAGTCCTCCGATCTTATTTTGAGTTCGGTCTTCACTTCAAACTTATCATGCCTTTGGTCTTCCCTTTTGAACTCATTCCTTAATTTCAATCGACTCATTTCTGAAACAAAAACTAGCCAATCCAATAGGTAAGTTCGCTTCTACAATCTTCTCTTCAAAGCTCTTCTCCCATCTATTGAGCAATGTCCATAAGGTATGCAATATCAAACAAATGGTCATATGCATGATAAGCCCATTTAAGGGTAATCTTTCCTTTGCAACTCAATTTTGTTTCCTTTTGATTAATTGGATGCTAATGAGGCTATGATTAGTGATAATATGCACTGATTTATGAAAAAAACTCTTCAATCACAAGATTACCAACTATTAATTCCGAATTTCAAACCAAGATTTTAAACAATCATGTTACAGTGCCATAATCCTTGGTATAATGTCAAATGGCATTCTATCGTTGGACTGTTTAAACGACATAAAGTTTTTCTATCAAATCATCTACTTCAACATAGGATTATGTCACTGCTCCTGGTAAAATTCATCTGGAAATCTGGCAAAATCCTATTTTAAAACCAATACTGCCTGCCTCCTGACATGCCATAGCTTAAAGGGACAAAACATTCTAAGACAGACACAATACTTCCTTAACTAGAGCAAGATAAATTACCATAAAAAGGCTGCAAATAATTCATTTAATACTAATTCCAGCAAAACATGAAAAACACATTAACAACAAATATCCTAATACACAACAAATGCCATTATGACAAAGAAACAAAATTTTCATCTTTTCAATAAAAGAGTGGGAATACACGAAACACATACCTGGGAATGGGCAAGAAACCTGTGGGGAAGCTTTGGTGCGGGCAAATGGCAAAATGTGGTGGGAGTGTATAATGACCTACGACCAAGAATGTTTGATATTTGCTGTAAAAGTTTCTACTTTGAATCGACAATCCAACTAAACAGAAGGTGGGGTGTTAAATTTGAATTTCTGAAGCTCAACAGTCAACAGCAAATGCCGGTGGGGGTGGGAGTTCGTTTTCAAAACCTTAACTACTGGCTTATGAGAAAAAAACTGTTTTGACCAAAGTCATGTTCTCGAGTAAGGAAGTTAAAAAAATTAGCCAAAAAGTAATACAGAAAAATTGGTCCCGGCGGGGCTCGAACCCGCGACCTTCGGCTCATAAGACCAACGCTCTAACCAACTGAGCTACGGGACCTTCAGAATTCAATTATATCAGTTAATTATAATTAGTTGTAATTTTCTCCAAACAAAATACAAAAATCAAATTCGTTAATTGAGATGTATATCTTGTTACATAAATTTTTGAAGTCAACATATTTACTTTTATTTGTGTACGTAGACATTTGAATAACATCTTGATTAATTATATTATAAATATTTGTGTGAAATTTAATTGACTAACATGTTGTTCTAATACAGTTTTAAAGATATTTTTATTATATTTAAATAATAACACTTCACTCAAAAATTACAATAATCAAAATTTGTTACTAATGAGTAACGCAAAATAATATTAGTATAACCATATTAATGAAAAGAGAGAATTGAAGCTAAAGCACCAAACTTTTCATTTAGTACTAGTTGAGGCACGTGCAATGCACGTGTTTTAGTTTAATTCAGTAAGTAATAGCGTGAAATGATGGTTAGAAATCCAAATTTTAATAGATTTAGTTCTCTAGTATATAGTATTCGTACAAAATACAAAATGAAGATAATAACTAAACATGAAATACATCGATATAATTTATGTTAATCTCTAACTTCCATCGGTGGGAGAAACTTTGTACACCATGAACATTGGAATTTCATCGTTGACAAGCTCGAATACGCACGTGTGACCTATCTAAAGTTCTTTTATGTAACATAGGCTGACCACCCTACAATTAACCGTTGGACGTCACCATTTTTTCTGAGATTTGTTCGCACCGGCCAATCGCGGTGTGAACGATCATGTATTTGGAGATTCTGGATAAGTTTTTGTAGATGTAATCAAGCGAAACTTCCGGGTACATCCTACAAGATAAATT
>CAIGRE010118967.1:0-13660 GCA_903798275.1 Fraxinus angustifolia subsp. syriaca | reverse complement strand
TTAAGACATGCATTTTTTTCTCTCCCACTAAATTCCTGATATGTATTACGAAAAATAGATATAATGTGTTAGACTTAGTACTCATATGTGACATGTAATTTTCAAGGATGAATTTTTTTTTTCGGAAGGGAGATTGTAAAGTCTCGATTTTTTTTAATAATATATATTTAATTATTTATGTACTATATTTTAATATTTTGGGAAGTTATGGACTAAAGTGTATATATATTGAATTATATTTTATTTGGGTCAAATATTTAAATATTGATAGAGTAATGATAAATATATCAATATTGTACTCGTTAGATAGCTCGTAATTAACTATGCATAATGGGCTCGAGAAGAATTTAATTCGGATAAACGAAGTCTAAGTTTTTGCACTATAAAGAACTCATAAATTAGTTTTACTTTTAAATAAAATATTGGAATTGAAAAGGGGTAGCTCCACGCGTGTCCTTTGATAGAAAGATATATGATCTTTTTTTATATATATATTCTTACACAAATCATGTCTTGCTTGCCACCCATTTCCCACAAGATTTGACTTGTAGTAGACTTGAATTGTGCAATCAAATCATATCACCTTGGACACGATTTTCTCCCCTTCCAATCCTTTTTTCTATCAGCGTGATGATTTCCCTACTATTTGGGCTAGAAATTAGTTATTTAAATACGATAGAAAACTCAATCACACGTAAATTTTTTCCACGTTCACTATTGTGGTGGGATGATTATGATTTATTACATAAATTGATATAATTATTTTGACCTTCCAAATTAGCACACATTTTTCTCTTCCAATAGGGATCCGTCCTATATATACCCTGCTAAAATTCAGATTGAGAGCACACATTATTTTAAAAACAGAAAGCAATTCTCCATATAATGTAGCCAAGAGATTTGGAAAAAGATTTTGGGAACGTGAACTTAACGCTTTTCTTCCAACGAAAATTATTTTTATCAATCGAGGTAGGATACTACCTTCTTGCAATATTATAATTTCTTTTATGTAATTTATCTCATGGAATGCTAATTGACATGCGGGTCTTGATGAAATGAAATGTGAGATCACCTTCGGATTTTCTCAAATGCTAGAACTTTCGATTGGTCTCCGATTACTCTTGATGAAATAATGGTATGGAATGTTATAGATTTCTGTTTAAAGAGTTATTATATTGTTTTGAATGCCCATATCCTGCTGAGTTTAAAATTACTCGTTCCTTCAAAAATCAATATTTTCAAGCCAGATCGATCAACGTGGATGGTGGCTGAGCAGTGGACGAGTTGCCAAGTAAAAGTTTTAAGAAGACATTTGACAATAAATTTTAGTTAGACGTTTTCTATGTTTTTATTCGTTTCTCTTAGATGTTTATTTAAATTGGTATTTAATGCTTCAAATAAATTAAAGTTCCAATTTTTTACTTAAATAAGTCTTCATTATGAAATGATATTGGTAACACCTCACAATTTAAGTCGATAAAATTTGGGGCATTACAGTTGTTTTAGGTCGAAGACCATCCTACAGAGGTCGACATATGGGTTAATTCCTAGGTATCTATAGGCAATAAAGAAATAAATTAACATCCTCCACCCATTTAGCACTAGCTGCCCCGAGCACGTATTGTACTCGATCATAAGTGTCAGGAAGAAGGGATGCAAAAGCCACCTAAAACCCCTCACAAACTTACCATCTCGAGCCCTAACCATCCTATCCCATCCTCTAGGGACCTAACGCACAGCCCGACATAATCCCATATTCCCAAGCACTCACCACTGCTAGGTGCTCCTTAAATCTACATGGTTGGTCAGGATAAGTGAAAGGGATTGAGTTGGCCTGAGCTTGAGGCTGAACATTTAGGAATAGCCATAAGAATGATTGATCCTCCCTGGTCCTCAAGTGTTGTTCCTGAGGATGAGGACGAACTATCGCTATCACTACTCGACATCCTAAGTTAAAACTATCCTAAATAAACAACTTAAGTTCTCGAGCTCTTACCTTAATACTCGATCTTAAGGAAGGTAAAAAGAAGTTACTGAAAGTGAAAAATGAAAGGGAAATGGAGTATTTATAGCCCTCCGGGGGGGCCAAGAGTTGCCTCCTCAACCCTTGGATCATGACACGTGTCATCGATCAAGGATGGAATTTTAACTGCCCTTTTTTCACACATAGCTAACGTCATCGTAACGTATGCCCTCGAACCTGTGAAGGAGTATAGGGGTATAGCGCGACGTCGAGCATCTTGATGACACTGCACCCATCCTCGAATCTCGAGCATGGTTACACGGGGGCCAGCGATGTGGTATTATCGTGATCGAGCATTTTGTTAACTCGAACCTTTCCAAACCCATGAGACACATCCTACATAACTCGAGGTACGTCTTGTGCTCAAGCATATGACCCATAATGCTCTCGAGCTATCAAACTAATGTTTTTGGGTGATTTGGTGATGAAGGGTCTCGGGATGTGTCCTCGAGCATACACCACCCCGTGACGCTGTGCATCCTCAAGTAGCATCCCTCACTCACGGATACTAATTCAACCAAGGACTCTAGCCCTACACAATCACCCTAAACTCAGGGATCCTAAGTCGTGAATGAGTTTTATCTTAGGCAACACCTCTAATAAGACTCGTAATTATCCAACATTTATCCTTATAGCCACTCCGAAAAATAAGGGGATGAGTCCTACTAGAACTACTCTACCTACTTCTATAAATAATTTTTATTCATTATTCAGTTTAGATGCGTTTTTATCTACATTCTCCAACATATATTTTCTCCCAAATTCCTCTTTCTGACTTAAGTATCAGAGGGCAACGAGGACACACCTCGACGCCTTTGTTTCAGGTATCGAAAGATCTCGTTCGTGTTCATCCTCAATCGTCAAGCTCGAAATTCAACAGGTGCGATTTTTGGTAGCATCACAAAAAAAATAAATTGTTCTTTATAATATTATTATAGATTTAATCAAACTCACACTTTTGATAAGGCGTTGAAAGAGTAAGAGGTTATTTGACAAAACTTTTGATAAAAAATTTAATAGATTTTGATAAAAGTCGATAAAATACATGATTGAAAAATTGATAAAAATAGTGAATTTCATTAAATGGGTTATTAAAATTAAATACCAAACAAATTCCAAGCGACACCATACAAATATAAATACTACTATGGAGCCCCACGGGACATAGTTCAGTGGTGCAAAGGATATGAGTGAGGTAGTCTCAACCAAGCTGACAGTCGTAGTGTGAATGCTCGATTCCTACCTCTAACAAGGTTTGGAATAGAATTTTTTGTGGGCACCAGTATGACAGTTCTTTTACCCTGTGCTATTTGAGACATATCCTGCGATTTACTTCCTCCACAATGCTCTAAGGGAGGGGCGGTGGAGGACCCTCAAAGTTGGGGTTCAACCTTTATAAATACTACTATGGAACATTTTCTTGGCATTTTTGCCAACCCTCAAGTCAATTTTACTTATTCATAAGCAAATCAAGAAAAGGCATGTTCAAGTTTATTTTTTTACCAACTTTCAAAAAAGTAGGACCAAACTCATTAATGGACTAATAGAATCCACATCCTATTTATAATTTCAAAACTATTATCTAGATAACACCATAGCTGTTGGAAATTCAATTACAGAACAATAAATGGATAAGATTTCTTACATGCACATAGCATTTGGCATATATATAAAGAAATGTTGCCAGGGCAGAAGGCCATCAATAAGGACAGAAACAGCACCAAATTAACCCAAGATACTCTCAGTTGATCAAATGTCATACAACAGGTTCTCAAAAACTTTCATGTGTTCCGTTTGAAGTGAAATCGCAACAGATAAGCTCCCGTCGTTTTTTTCTGGACTTGGCAATACGAAACTCAAACCTTCGTAGGCTATCCCACCGGGTCCCATAAAGATTGGCCTACCCCAACCGAAGTCTGCATCATGGATTGGCAGCCGAACCCAACTTGTTATTCCAAGATTTGGACACCTAAAAGTATGTGCACCACGAACAAGGGCCTTAAGATCCGGTTGCAATTCCAAGTAATTGAGAGCAGATCTCAAGTAATCGTTGTCCATTCGAGCTAAAGCATCGTGAATTTTACTCGCAGCATACCATACAGGCTTTGATTGGAGATCGCCAGCTACTGCAATAGGAGTGGCTGTGAATATCACATTCCCAAAATAGCCCTCAGGGAGTGGAGGTTGGAGCCTAGAACGCCCATCGGTTGCAATGTAAAGCTTCGTTTCCTGATCCTCGGGAAGTCCTCGTGCTTTACACGTACAACGCCATATGTGCCCTGCCAACATTGCGTACGAGCTATAGGAAATTGTGTTTTCCTCATCCTTCGACTTGGATTTTAGGACATTGAGTTGGGCACGAGTTAGTTTGAATATTGAAACAGTCGTATCGTGGTCAGATTTAGAGTTATTTTGAGAAGGGGTTTTCATGGTCGGAGGTGGCCGGTACTCGACGTGCTTGAATTGTGGCTGGGGTGGATCATGTGCACGGAGGAGAGTCCGGTCGATGAAAGGCGAGATGGTAATGTCTAGACCACGGGCCATATCGGACCATGTATTGATAAAATGAAGACCAGAAAATCCATCTGCTACATGATGTTGCATTCCAACACCTAGGGAGACTCCTCCACACTTGAAATATGTGACCTGCACAACATTTGTATCAGTTTTTGTTGTTTTTAATTTCAACTGAGATTCAATTCTCAAACAAAGAGTCTCAAGTCTTGAAGATACTTTTTCCTCTATTTGGCTTCTACTTTCTAAAATTCATTTTTTCTTAAACTCGTTTTTATCCACGTATTTCATGAAATCTCACAATTTTTAGCAACCTTTATCAAAATCTAATAAAAACAAGGCCGCAATTGATAATCACTTCCAAATATCCTTTGCATGAAGGTGCATTTTAGATTGATGTACAATACAATAAGTTCATGAGGGATTTTCTTGTTTTTACCTTCAACCAAGATATATCTTTATTTTGTTCCAGAACAATTAAAGTGAAACACTACAAATTCCCACTTCCTTTAGCCAGTGTTTGGTTTAGTTCAAAATCAAATTTTAAAGAAATTTTGATAAAAGTTGATGAAATTTGTGATTGAAAAGTCGATAATTTTTTATTTTTTCTTTATTTTTTTTATCTATGTAATTGAAAATGAATTTAAGGAAAAAATGAAATTTTAAAAATTGGAACAAAATAGGGACTAAGTCATACCAACTACAATGAGAAACCTCACACAAACAATGACCTGAATTTAGTATGTTTCACAAAAGTAACGTGTGAACACGTTTTAGGAGGGACTTTACCTTAATGGCCACAACTTGATGATTCATGGCACTAAATATTTGAATTTATACGAATAAAATTAATGAATTATAATAATCAATGCACACGTTCTAAACCCATGTAAAACCAGAATCGCACCTGTAACACCAGAAGTGGATACGTCGATATTGGTTGAGAATAATCCACAGCCGGGATAAGGCGGCGGAGCTCCAGCGTCGGAGCAAAGTCGCCGAAATCATCCACTGTCCCGTCAGAGTCCGCCTCCACCAACAGCACTCCCTCACCATTACAGTCAATCTCTATGCGGCCATCTTCATCTCTCTTCAACCTACCAGCCATGGGGTAGAACGGCACCAGTGCACGGCTGAGCGCGTCTTTGAGCACGGTAGCGTTGAAAAAGTTCATCGCCCCGGTCGGCCGGTAAAAGTACACGCTAGGGGTGTGGAAGTTCGGCACCACCAGGTCCACGTTGGAGTTCCACAGGCTCTTAATCGGCGTCTCCGCCGCTGGCCTCACCATGGTGGAATCTTTCACACCGATCCTCATGGCTTAACGTCGTAGTTTTATGCACTGGTTACAAAAGTACATCAAATTATTCGATGACAAACGTTGACGTGGTGGCGGAGAGCGGCAGTGTTGGGTGGTTCAAGGATATACAGGATGAAACTTGTATGTATGATGGAGTTGTTTCTAAGGCATGACCAAATTTGAAGATTATTATATAAACTTTGCCTCTTACCTACCGCGCCTAATCAAGATGACAACGAGCTAACGACAGTAAAGAGTTGGGAAATTAAGCTTGACCACGTAAAAGCGTGTAGATAAGCATGAACAGCAAAAGAAAAAACAAACTTAGTCCGGTTTTGATACACGTTGCTCTCAAAATTCATTTTTAATCGTGCATTTTTTAATAAAATAACATTACACGCAAATTCAAATTTTTTCCTTATTTTTAACCACATATTTTATATCACATTACATCATAAAATATATTATTTTCTCAGTAATATATATCAAACAATCCCTTATAATAAAAAACGGGGTAAAATAATTAAAATCTGAAAAAGAGAAGAAAAAATAATTTATAAAGAGAAACGAGTTGGTGACAGGTGAGGAAGTTGGTGAGATGGTGACCCAAAAGTTTTTATCCCCACCAAGTCCATTGTAGGTCCATGAGACCCAAAAGAAGGTTCATTGTATTGGCAGTGATGTGTGTACTTTTATGTAAAACCACACCACCGGCAACCTTGTGCTCGTGATAACCTCGAACACTCTGTTGCGCCTCATTTCTGAGATTCCATATGAGAGTGCCACATGGGCAATCGGGCCACGTGAGCAGCAAGTCAACAAGAAGACCAAATGGAGACCCATGAGGCAAAAATATGGAGAAATTAAACAAAGGCCGAGGTCGCTACATTACAAGACCGAAGTCCATGCTTAGATAATGCCTCAAGGAAGAGGCACTACAGCTTAGGCATGAATATTGCATAAGGAGACAAGGAAAGAGGCGATCATCCAAGGTCCCCTCTTGCTGAAGCAGATGATGCCAAACTCCTTCACCCCGCTTGAAGGACAGAGGCTTTGAAGCCTAAAACAAAGGTTCCTCTAAACTGTCTGAAGCTCTATGCCACTAGTGGCCTCCAAGTTAACGCTGACCATAACCTACACTAAAGATTTGAAGATTCATAGAATGAATGATGTGACGTATGTAATAGAGTATGTTAGTGTGTCAGCCTACCATGTAAAACGGTTGATCATGTGTCAAATATTAATTGTAAGATTAGACATTGGTGTGAGGTTGTAGTCCAGGGGATCAAGCCACGTGGATTTGATCCAATGATCACCCTGTCGGCCATGATAGTATAAATAGCTTCTCTTAATATGGAAAAAAAAGTTAGCATCTTTGTAATGATACAAGACACATGAATTACCATTCTCGAGAAGATACAAAGGGGAAGTAGGATTTACGCGGATCATTCTTTACAAGCTTTATAAAACACAAACAACAACTGTCGAGATTCCAACATGAACACCATCTTTCCATGTATATCCTTCCACATATTCCATAATAAGGAGGAGAGGTTTATTTGAGGAAATCAACCCAACTTTCGTTGATAGTGCAATAGCCATCAAAACAAAACAATCGGAAAACGTCACAGTCTCTTGCCGAAAAATGCCTCACACGTCCTTTCTAAGTTGGCTACCATTCTTGTTCCGGTAAAAACGTGTCGGATCCATACTTGACGTGGCAAGAGTGGGTCCGGTATCTAATGAGTTCATTTTTTGAGGTCAACACACTCCATAGACGATAATATCTTTGGAATTATCAAAATATATTTATTTATTTAATATTATTCAATTTATGGTACTAGCTCATCAAATGTTAATTGTTTGTTTGTCCCAAACTCATTTAAAAATTAGTTTTTATCAAATTAATTTTTAACTACACATTTTTCAAATAAAATATGTTTACTCTTGAATTCATAATTTTTTTCAATTATTTAACCACATATTTTTCAAAAAGTTATTTTCACTACACATAATCTCCCTCAAACAACACTAATTTTAGTTGAGATAGTTTCAAAAATAGCCTACTATTGTCTAAAAACTTAAAAATACTGCCTTTGACAATTATTTTCAAAAATACATTTTTTTTAAATTAAAAACCAATATTTCACGTTTACTTAATTTTCATTTAAAATCAATATTTCAACTTAAATTGACATTTTAACTAACTGGTGGAACGCTAAGATAGTTTGAACTCTTGCGAGTGAAGTGAATATAAAAAGACAAATGAATTGAAGATTTGAGAGAGAGAGAGAGATTGTCCTTAATTTCTTTTATTTTGTTTTTGGAATGACAAATAAATATTTTTAAAAAGTTACACCAATAAAAAGCAAGGTATTTTCTAAAAATTGTTATTAAACTGGTAAGGTAAAATTTAAAGAAATCTTGAGAGACAAATATTAAGATTTGAATAACAAACACCCTTGAGGTCATGATTAAAATACTAATTCATTAAAATTTTGAGAGTCAAATATTAAAGATTTGAACAAAGTTTAATCAAATATCAAAACGCATATGAAACTCTTTCCTTTTCGAGATGAGTGATATCAAACCATACCCAACCCGGTTATTGACCCGAACAAATCATCGGGTCATCAAACCGTTGGGCCATTGCAAAGTTGAATTTTAGGATATTTTTTTATTAACAAAGGGACAATATATTTATTACTTTCCTAAAAGCCTAAAACTGAACATATGTATTTCTACAATATTTAATGTTAATATACTTTAATTGTCATAATGATCAAACTTTCCATTATTTATAAAGAGGGCACATGTTTGAATCTTTCCTATTGCAAATGTATATAAAATTTTGCTTTAAACCAATTTAGCAAGTGATGTGGCACAAAAGATGTACCTCGAGCATGAGGACTCCCAGGCTCGTTTTTTCACAATCATGGGACCAATGTGCTCGAGCATATAGGTATCCTCGAGATACCTCAAGGATTTTTGGCGAGTTCCCGTGTCATTTACTTCGGTCAACCTCGGGTTTGAGTTCTCGGTATTTTCCTTGGCCAAATTTTCTTTCATGCTCAAGCATAGATAGTTCCCACTTCTCAAGAACTCTAATCATATCCAAACACTTCAGCTCAGGAGTCCTAGGTACCGAAGGAGTCCACCTTGGAAAAACCCACACTTAATGAATGATTAGACTTATGATTGTGGTCCAAAACTTATCACAATTAGAATTACTAAAAATAAAGATGCCAAGTTCTGCTAGAAGTGCACTACCTACCTCTATAAATATGAATTTTTGAATCATTATTCATGTATGTTTTTACATATAATTTTAAGCGTCCAAGCTTTTTCGTAGTCTCTCTGACTTAAGTATCGGAGGGGCGACGAGCACACACCTCAACGCTTTTGTTTCAAGTACCGGAAGAACACGTTCATGCTCATTCTCAATTGTCAAGCTCGGAATTCAATATGTGCAATTTTTGGTAACATCGATAAGTATGGATTGAAGTGGATCTGATTTCCTCCAAGCCCATTCGGTTCTGATGATTATTGACCGGTTCAATTAGTTCTTGATTGGTTCATATGCTAATGAACCAATTAACAAAAATTGGACCGGATCATTGTTCAATTTGCCGATTCTTGGGTCGAATCGATTTGTTCAGTCCGATTTTAATAACTATGATCGAAACACACAACCTTCTCGGATTTGAGTAATAGTCATCAATAGAATTTCGAGAAAGAGGTATATCATGCTATATTTGTTCAATTTTCAAATTTTAATCGCTTAGAACCATTTGATCGTCGGTTCATTTTAATTTTTAATTTTTCTACTATTCAAGATTTTAATTGTCTTAATTAACTAGGTAGGTGTTATTAGTCACATCATCCACGTGCAATAGATTTAAGAGCTTTAATATTGCTTTAAATTACCCGAAAAGTAGTTAAAAGGGTGTAATTAATCACATAATCCGAATTGACCATTTGATTTAAGTGAGGGGATGAGTCATCGTCTGGCCAGGGGAATCAATCACGAATCAGCGTGTGTGGCTGGTGAAAGTTGAGACCTTCAGGTAAGTCTCGAGTTCACGCTGATGCCTGATCTGAAACAAGCGGTCCAATTTAGACAATTTACTATCATTTTTCAAAATTAAATAATTTTTTAAAAATATAAATCTAAATCAAACGTTTTAAAAGGTTTGAGAATAAACTGAAATCTGAACTAAATGGCTTGAAGGTTAGGATTGTAATTTAGGAATATGACTGTGGTCCAATTTAGATACTTCTATATTTTTAAATTCTTGAACGACTCAATATGGTTCAAAATAAGTTAAAATATTGAAACTCAAATCAAATCGTTTCGTTGATGGGTTCATGTGACACGAAACCAACAGTTTAAAAAGACGTTTTTTTTTTTCAATTTAACGACTTTTGTTTACGTACCTAATTTAAACGCTAATTTATTTTCCGGTCCCTTTGCTGCATTAACAAGTTGGTCACTAACCCTAAGCTCTATGACAGAAAAAGTTGGTATTAACATTTCGTTTAGTTGTACAGTCTATCTTCAATAATAAAAATTTCCAAAATTTGATAATTAATTATTATTTGATGGCTCTTAAATGCCAAACTTGGTGAATGGTGAGCTTTTCTAGCGGGCTAACTACTCTACCTCCGTACCTAAGGGGCTTGATAAGATTGACATAAATTGTGGGTGTGGTCCATGTACCAATTTTGGATTAACGAGGAAATATATCGATATGTATTTCTTGTAATATCCACTCAGAGTCCTGTTGTTATACTTTTTATGAGCTTACCACATGTGTGAGTAGATAGGATTTCTACGGGATTTAATGCATGGATGCAAACAATTTAAAAGTGATCGATGCATATTGTTTTCACAAGGGTCATACGATACGATAGCTTAACGAATATTTGAATTTATTTTCCGTGATTGAAAATGGATAGTTCAAATATAATGAAAGGCTTATGATCAACTTGTTATATTCTAAAGATTAAAGTCCAATTTGCTAAAAAAAACAATGATTTGGATGCAATATGTTATAGTTTGGAATAACACCTAAAATTTTAATTGCATTCATTTAATGTTGTTCAAATTGGTTAAGAATGGCGGTGGGTTTGCCGGCCGGCATGAATGGGTCCTTGGTGAATCGTCATTGTCAGTAGTCCGTGAGGGCCAATTCGAGTGATTTCGTCAATTCCTACGGATTCAAAACGATGTTTAGTCAAGCAAATTAATATGACTTCACCTGTAAATGGATTAGTGTTTGGTAGTGAGAAACATCAGTTTTCTATCCGTTCGATTTTTATTTTTTTTTCCCAGATTAATGAGATGTATTATTTATATGGGTTAGGATTCGTTTGGCAATGATTTTAAAAGTCAAAAATTATTTTTTGAGATTAAAAAACTACTTTTGAACATTAGTAAGTGCATACCATGTACTTATTTGGGTTTATATTCTTCATTATTTATTGCTATATTAAGCATATATCTATTTATTTAGTCTGTTTGAACTCCATTTTTTTTTTTTTTTTTTTCCAAAATGCATTTTTTGTCCAAAATGCATTTTGAAATAGTATTTTAATAGAAAATGTGGAGTTATAAAATAAGAAAATGCATGTTTGAGCTTTTTCTTTTCCAAAAATACATTTGGAATAGTATTTTAATGGAAAATGTGTGCTTGAAAATAAAATAAAGAAAAATGCATTTTGAAAATAATGAAGTTGAAAACAAAAACTTAGTGCAAATATAATTAATAGTAAATAAAATAACTTGGATATAATTGGTGTAAAATTAGAACTTATTTGAAGTTCACTATAAGTAATTAAGTCATTGTTTGATCCACATTATTTTTTTCATTCTCATTTTTCTATTCATTTTCAACCACACATTATTCAATAAAATAATATTTTTCATCACGTCAATAATTTTCTCTTTTTTTTCAACCACACATTCTACATCAATCTACTATTCCAGAATATATTCTTCCAAAATAATGTGGCTCAAACACACTCTAAAGACTAATTAGATGGCATGAGTGTGATTAGACTCAATTTTTGGGGATGAAAATCAACTTTCGTAATTCTGGGGATTAAATTGTACACTTTCAAAAACTTGAGAGAACTAATGTTGAATAATTATGGAGGTTTGGGGACTAATATGACAACTTTTGAAAGTCACGACATCAAAATTGAAGATTTGAACCAAAAGAATGACAGAAATTCAGCCTGATTTGCTGTTTGTCGCGATCGGTCCATAGTTCAAACTGCAGTCAGACCGCGGTTCACTTGAAATTGGGAAAAAAAAATAATAATAATAATAAAAAAAAAAGGAGAAAGCTTAAAGAGACGGGCTTGCATCGGAGAACGAGAAGTCGTGGCCTGTGATCTCTAGTTGAGTCCAAAACAAAAGAAGCCTGCCATGCAAATATAGCCTCTCTTTGACCTCCATTAAAATAAATTTTAGAATGGTAATTTTTTGAATAATGTGTGATTAAGAAAATAGATTTTGGTGCACATCTTTTCAAGGTAACTAGTCGATGCACGTGCAATGCACGTGTTTTAGTTTAATTCAGTAAGTAATAGCGTGAAATGATGGTTAGAAATCCAAATTTTAATAGATTTAGTTCTCTAGTATATAGTATTCGTACAAAATGATGGTTAGAAATCCAAATTGTAGCAGATTTAGTTATCTAGTGTATAGTCTTCGTACAAAATAAGACAAAATGAAGACAAGTATATGATTTGAGTATACAATATTAAGTATACAATGAAGACAAGTTTAAGTGTGTGTGTGTGTGTGTGTGTCCAATTTGAGTACACAATATTAATATACATAAGCTTAAAATTTAAACTGAAGAGCTCGTATGTAAAGACCAGTTTTTTCAAAAACCTGGGCAATGCGTGACTGATTATAATGGCCGAACATTCCATTTGCTAAAATAGCATCAGTTGGGAAAGGTCACAGGATTGATTTCCAGGACCTGAATAGAAAATGAAAGTCATGAGAGTGAATGTCAACCAGATTGACAAATGAGGTTTGATTAGAAAGAGCAAAAACTATACAAAGTTAACCTTTGTTTGGAGGATTGTGTCCTCTGGCAAATTGGGTTTCAGGACATCCAAGAAAAATGATGTTGTTTCATGGATAAAGTTTCTCTGATGAAAAAAAAATGATTGGAAAAGGAAGATATTATATATTGGCGTTAACCCACAAACTTTTGACACATAATTAGAGCTCGCTGTGATGTACAAGAGAACAACAAATAAGGCTAATTACAAGCCTAGGCCATAAAGAATTCAAACAAATCACGAGAAAAAAAAAATCAACCTGAAGAAACAGATGAGTAATGGTATTATAATCAACATGACAGCTTCCCTCCATTTGAGACATCATGAGAGCAAAATTGACAGCTCCCTACACAAATCAGCATAATTATTTAATACTTCCAAATATGAAGTCTCATCTACAACAATGCTCATACTCTAAAAGGGAAAGTTATTCACGTAACGCAATGCATGAAATTATATCGACCGACGTTATTTTATGCACTTTCAAGCATACCCTAGGATCTGATCGGAGGACAGTTTACAAAAGGAACAGATAATCAGGTGTATACCCAACCTGAAACGACATAAATTCAATTGCTCATAAAAAAAACCATTATACAATTGTGAAGATCAATTACAGTAGTATTCTCCTATGAATCGTCAGTGATTGAAAAACATTGTAATTATCCTGAAGTAAAAAGGTAAACCTTCTGCAATGAAATTGAGTAGCTGTTGCTTTGATATATATTTTCAGCGAGTCATTG